>JASAOB010002541.1:0-20739 GCA_030849825.1 Herpetomonas tarakana | reverse complement strand
TCCCTCTTCCTTCCTCTGCAATCGTAGAACGACACGTTTTGCGCGTCTAACACCTTTCCTCCTTCACTATCCTCGCAAGCAGTTCATCATCTACTTCTCTGTTCTTCTCTCCCTTTCACATCCTCTTCACACTGCCCATCACCGTTGCCCACAGTGCACACCATGCCGCGCCGTCTGCCATTCTCCCGAGCCCTCCTCGCTACCGTCTCCGTGGCCTTCATCCTGCTACTCACCGGCCAGGCACTCGCAGCCGACGCTAACATCAGCAATGACGACACGCGCGCCTTCCTCAAGCTCCTCGCCGACGCCATTCCCACGCTAGACGAGGTCTGGAGCGGCAAGCTGGATGGCGATCTCTGCACTGCAAACTTGACGTACATCACCTGCGATGCCGCCACGATGAGCGTAGACATGCGGAACACCGTGTCCACCGCGACTTGGGGCTCGCTGCCTGAGCTGCCAGACTCCATCAACGGTGACAACGTCATGATCTCTCAGATCTTCCTTACAGCCGGTGGCTCCGAACTCACAGGCACGCTGCCAGATACGTGGTGGCGTCTGTCCAACTTGCGTGCGCTGGAGGTGTCAAACAGCGCCATTACAGGCACACTACCGGCGAGCTGGGGCAAGATGTCGGGCCTCGAAAGGCTAAACCTCTACAATCACCAGCTGACGGGTCTGCTGCCGGAGGAGTGGTGGCAGATGTCCAACTTGGTCGAGCTGATACTCGAGGGGAACCCTCTCTCACGCACGCTACCTGCCATCTGGTCGAGGATGAGCAAACTGGAGACGTTCACCATCAGTGGATCGGGTATCACCGGCACACTCCCGCCAGAGTGGGGCAGCGGCATGCCCAACATGAAGGTCTTCCGGGCGTCCTACACGCAGCTGTCGGGGACGCTGCCCCCTGAGTGGTCCCAGATGACGCGAATGGAGTACTTCTATGCTTCCGACAATCAGTTGAGTGGATCCTTGCCACCTCAGTACGGCAACTGGACGAGTCTCCGAGATCTCACCCTGTCCGGCAACCACCTTTCCTCGGCGGTGGGCATGGCGGAATGGGGAAGCATGACGAAGCTTGAAGGCGTTAGTCTACGCTTCAACGCTCTGACGGGTGATCTTCCCAACCTGCCCAACCTCCCTGCTCTGGAATGGCTTGATTTCTCCTGGAACGCCATGGATGGCACACTGAGCGCCTCCTGGGGTGGTCTGACCAACCTGATGGAGGTGGACCTCGCTGGCAACCGCTTCTGCTCCTGCGTGCCCTACTCGTGGCATGGCAGCCGTGCCCTGCAGACCGCGCTCGACGACATGGGCGACAATGGCGTGGCGCTGCGTGCGGCGGACTGCGAAACAGCCAACGTGTGCCCCGTCAGGCCGCCTGGAGATCTCACCGCTCTCCCTGCCCGCCCCGCCGTGCTGGCCATCCTCCTCCTCGTGACTGCTCTCGCCATCCTCACGGCCTAGGCATGTGCCGCAGGCGGACACACGCGCACCACCCCTCTTTTTGGGTTTGCCCGCACACAGCACGTTGGTAGAGTGTGGTAGTGAAACTGTACACACGACACACACCACCGTAGACGAAAGACGGCAGCACCGCGCTCGTGCCCTAATGTGGCTTTCCTCTCCTCTTCTCCTCCCCCTCCCCCCTCCCCCGCTGGGACAGACACACCGACACACACCACATCTCTCACCTTGCCCCCTCACCTCCTTCACCCATACCCTTCTCTTTGGTGTCTGTCCTTCTCTTGTCTTGTCGCCTCCCTCCCCTCCCCCTGTGCTACCTTCCCGCAAAGCCCCAGGTCCTGCTCCCCCACTTCCAACATCACCCCATCACCCCGCTTTGCACGAGCACACAGCCCCTCAACTCATCCTGTGCCTCTCTCCTTTCCTCTTGTCCCTCTTCCCAGCATCCGCGCACGGACCCGCCTCCCAACTGAAAGGAGAGAGGCACGGGCAGCCACCATCACAATCAACTTGTGTTCTAATTATCTATAGTATTGTTTTTCCTTCCTCCCTCCCCCACTATCTTCCACTCGGCTCTGTCCATCATTCCTCCCTCTTCCCTTGCTAGCGATCAACATGCGAGGGCGGGTTCAGGATCGTTTGTCGCACCTCCGCCGTCGACGCTCGTCCCACTTGCGACGTCACACCAGAACGTGCAGACATTCATGCCATGAACCTCTCTCTCCGCAAATAACGGCGCACAAACTGTCAAGACCACCACCAAAGCACACACAACAACTGCAACCAAAGCACAAGCGGGACAGAGAAGTGTGGCAGAGACGAGCGGGCGGTGGCGCCGTACTCGTCTGTCAGTGTCCCCACCCGCTGCACCTCTCCTCAACTCTGTTCCCTTTTTGCGTTGCTCTCACACGGAATCCTTTCGATTGTCCTCTACGGACGAAGCTGTTGTTGCCCTTCCCCCCTCCCCCCCCTCTTCCAGTTGCTCCACATGTGGCACTTCTCTTCCTCTCTGATGCAGCGCGCTGCCCGCAACGCGGCTGCAACGGCAGCTCTTGCCTCGCGAGAGGCTGCCCTAATGACCCCGCGTGCCAACATTCACTCGGCACCTCCCACCTCCACCCCCGACAAAGTCGTGATTGGGAACAGGAACCACGGTATTATCCCGGCTGTGCACGTCTCCTGGACCGACATCGCCGGGCTCGACATCACCAACAACCGCCGCCTCGCTGCCGGCAGACTGCTTGCGATGATGGACATGTGCGCGGCACGGGCGGCCGGTAAGGTCGTCTCCGAGGTGAGGAAGCAGTCGAGCACGCCGCTGAGGACGGCCACCGTAGGCGTGACAAACACCCTCTTCGCTACCGCCACGCTTCACGGTGATGCCATCCGCATGGACGGCCGCATCGTCCACTGCGGCGACAGCTCCCTCGGCGTGTACATCCGCTTCTTCCGGCAATCGCCGACGACGCGCATGGAGACGGCAGTGGGTGAGTCCTTCTTCACCATGGTTACCATGACGAGCGATCTGAAGGCCGCCAAGGTGGTGCCTGCGATGGAGCTGGTTGACCCGCTCGACATCGCGATGCACCGCCGCTACCAGCAGATCCGCGCAGTGCAGAAGGAGAACACTGCCGAATGGGCCAAGACACACTCCCTGACGCTCACGGCCGAGGAGGTGGACTGCCCCATAAACATTGAGAAGCCGATGCACGTCACCATCAGCTCGACGCGCAGTGAGGCCAACCGCATCTTCTTCAGCGCCTACCTGAACAACAACAACACCGTCTTTGGTGGGGAGCTGATGGCCTGGATGGAGATGCACGCCACCCACTGCGCCCGTATGTTCACTGGCAACCGCAACATCTACACTATCGGGATGCACAGCGTCTCCTTCAACGAGCCCGTGTTCGCGACGGACTGGGTGACACTGCAGGCGACCGTCATCTACGTGCGCAACACCACCCTCGAGGTTGACGTGAAGATTTCCGTCGAGCGGCAGGGCGTCAGCGGCGTCCTGACGAACCGTGCCTCGTTTGTGTTGATCAACGAGAATGAGATTGGCCAGAAGTCGAACATCCCAATCGGCCTCGACCTCAAGCGCGCCACGCAGGAGGAGCTGCACGCCTTCCACGAGGCCCGATGGCGCTACCACCGCAGCGTCGAGCGTCGCCGAGATTTTGACAGTCTCCAGAAAGAGCACAGCCTCCTGAAGGATAAGGCTTGAGGCGACGGTGGCGAGCGGCGGCAGCGACCATTCACCTCCTCCCCTCTCTCTCTCCTCCTCTTCTCCCTTTCCGTCATGTGACACACACTGCCAGCGCCGAATGTTCATTGACAGGGGGCAACAGCACCAACAGAGGAGCGCGTGAGGGAAGGAATGCGACAGGAGACTAGCAAACCAAGGCAAGTGGAGGACGGGGACCTGCGCACGGATGCACGGGGCTCACGGATGGGGGAGGGGCGGGGGACACGGGAAACAGTACCCCAACATGCGCTCCTCATCCCTTGTTCCACACACACACACACATCATTCCGCATCGTCCCTGCCTCAAGCCCTGTTCCCTAGCAGTACATCGCTCCACTCCTTGCCTGTCTTTGCCATACGGCCCTTCTCTCTCCCCCGTCTCTTGTGCAAGAACCGATTGCGGGGAAGGCGGCTCATGCGATTGGGGACACGCGGGCTCTTCTGTCGTCACCTCAGCCTCCGTGGCTGGCGCGGCGGCAGCGGCGGTGCTGCGGCACATCAGGTGCGCTCCATGACGAGTGGGTTTGACCGGGACTCTAGCGCACCTGTGCCGCCGGCTGTCTTTCCAAAGCCAACGCTGGAGCGGCCCTATGTCGGGACACCCGATGGCCGTGGCGGCGTCGTTATTGGCGACACCACCGCCGGCATCCGCGACAACCTTCCCTACGTGTACCAGCGTGCCCAGTTCATTGGCCGCATGCACCCGTTGGTGCGTCCGCGCACCGATGCCGGGGACGTGTTGGCGCTCATCGACATCGGCACTGGCCGTGCCGCCGTGGCCTACATGTTGGCGGAGACCAACGTCCTCGGCTCGTTTCGCGTTGTCGACAAGACGTCCATCGCGACGGTGTCCTTCAACAGTTTCTCCTTCCCGCAGCCGGTGTACGAGGGAGACTTGATCATTGTCACATCCAAGGTGATCAACACCGGCACCAGCTCCCTCGCCATCCACGCCTCGCTGGAGCGGCAGGCGTACGACAGCCCCAAGCCCAGCTACGTCGGGGAGGCCTACGTGACCTTTGTGACCGTGGATGCAAGGGATGTCACGCGGCCCATTCGAGGCGCCATTCCTGCCGTGCGCCTCTCCCTGCCCCAGGACATCGAGCTCAACGCCACGTACCACGCGTTGCGGAACCAGAACAAAGCCGCGAAGGAAACCACATCGGCGTGGAAGCGGCACGAGTCGCAGCCACTGCGCGTTGATGCCGTGGAGCTGGAGATCAACAAGCGCAAGCCGCGAAAGATGCGCATCCGGGACACCACCGTCGTCGCGCACCACATGTTTGGCATCAACGACGTGAACGCGAACGGGGTCATATTTGGCGGGGAGATCCTGCGGACGCTGGAGCGGACGGCGCTGCACTGCGGCAGGATCTTTGCGCAGAGGGCACGGCTCTTCACGTTGGCCATGCTGGGCATGACGTTTGATGCCCCCATGTACGTCTCCGACCTGGCTCGCTGCCGCGCGCGCGTGCTGTGTGTGAAGCGAAGCACGCTGCTGGTGCGGGTGGAGATCGCGGCCGAGAATGAGAAGCGCGTGATGGTGACCAACTCGGCCGACTTCATCCTCGTTGCTGTCACGGAGGAAGGCAAGCCGTTCGAGGTTGACTGCGGTATTGAGCTGGCGACGGCGGCGCCAGAGGAGGTGCACTGGTACGCCCGTGCCCGCACGCTGCTCGAGGCCTCCGCGAAGAATCGCGTGAGCGTGGAGGAGGAGACCGCCCGCCTAGCCGCAGCAGCCCTCCAGGCGGAGAAGGAGCAGGAGGATCTTTCAGAGTGGTAGGGCATGGGCCTCACCCATGCTCGCTTCCCGCACCTATCGGCACACACACACACACACCTCTCTCTCTCTCTCTCTGTGTTTGTGTGTGTGTGTGTGCGTGCTTATGTATAGTCTAGTTGCTTTCTGGTACGCCTCCAATCAGCACAAGCTGCGAGAATGCATCGTATGACGATTAGCCATAAGGGTAAGAATAGCACTAGCAGCGATTCGATCCGTAATAGCGATGAGGATGGCAGTCAGCCGTCCGTGGAATCCGCGCGCTGTCCTTGCCTTGTCCCTCATCCCTATTCCCGGAAAAGACATGGGAAACGCGGTGCGGAGAGGGGGGGGGGAGAGGAGAGGAAGGAACTCACCAGCCCACCAGCCCACCAGCCACTACTCTCGACGGTGATCCTTCTCATTTCTGTTCTTCTTTCCCCACGAGGAGACTGCATTCACGCGACTCCCTCATTCATCTCCTTCAAGTCAGGAATAACAACTACAGCAAGGTGTATAGATTAGAGTAGCGGAACGGGGGCAAGGATCGACCACCAGTGGCATTTCTCTCTCTCTCTGCTCGTTTTCTTGTCTTGTCCACTTCACCTACTACAGGATGGACCACCTAACGTTGGCTGACATCACAGAGAGCTCCATTGAGCAACGCAAGAGAGACCTCCAGAGGTGTCAGTGCGCCATCGAGGAAATGCACGCCCGCATGGCCCAGCTACAGAGTGAGCTGGAAGACTTGATGGAGCAGCGGACCAAACTCGAGAAGGACCTGCAGTGGCGCGAGCTGATGGCTGAATCGGAGGCCATGAGGGAGAGTCATGGTGAGGGCAACGGGCAACGTTCGGCGAGCATCAAGGCCGAGGTTGCCGAGAGGATCACCCTCGCTGTGGGACAGTTCAAGTGCAGCCTGGAGGAGCCCGCGGAGTACCAGGCGGAGTGTGCGGCCGACAGCGGTGGTGGGGAGTCGGTGCCGTACTGCGACACGGACGACTACGCCGATCTCACCGCGCTCGATGCTGCCGTGGAGGACCTTGTGGAGGAGGCCCGGGACCAACTTGTGGCACATGCGGCGCCGTACGACAAGAACTCCGCCGCGCGCCGCACAGGGAGCGGCAATGTCAGCGGGGCTTCCTCGCGCATGAGCAGCTTCGCCAGCGACGCCCGTCAGCAGCCACCAGTCATCACGCCGGCGAGGAGCGAGGACCAGCAGGCCAAGGACGCCTGGGCTGCGCAGGAACGGCGCCGCGCGCTGTTGAAGCTGCTTATCGTCTCCCTGTACGTGGGCCGCCTCGAGGAGCTGTGCGGTTTTGACGCGATGGCGGACCCCACCAACGCCCCCACCAGCGAGGCGGAGGACATCAGAGAAGAGGTGGCAGGTGTGTGGCAGTACGTGCTACACGAGTCCCATGTGCTGACGCCGGAGGAAAATGCCGAGTGGCGCGGCATCGTCGCCGACTTCCTCGGATCCCCATTTGACGCTGCCCCTTGAAGAAGACCGTATCGCCGCACGTGTGTGTGTGTGAGGGCTGGGAGAGGGAAGTGGGGGGGGGGGGAGGGGAGGGAGCCTATGCCGTGCGACTGTCTACCGCTTCACACACACATTGCGTGATGCCACCGACAGTGACTGTCTTCGTCATGCATACGTCCATCTTGAGTCTGCTCCCGCCCCTCTCTGTACAGGCACTTGGGCCGGACCTCCTCTCTATACGCACCCCCATCACGCAAACGCAAAAAGACCTCCCACGCAGAATGCAGCACCGAGAGAGAGAGAGAGGGAGTACAATATGAAACACACGGGGGCACCCTGGTTGGGGCTACTGGCGCATGGGTTGTATGGGTGTACACTCTAATGGCCATCTCCGCACTCTCCTCCGCGTTCTCGGATATACGCCCCCCCCCCCCCCTTCCTGCCTAGTTTATCTCCAGTTGCATTCTTTCTTCTTTTGCTTTTCCTTGTCTCTCCCCCCCCCCCCCACCTTTGGTCTTACTGTCAGCGCGCCGCACGTGGCGACCCCACGGGAGCACTTCTCCTTGCCTCTTCCTTCTTCCCCCCCCCCCCTCCCTTTCGTCTCCGATAGCAAGCATCGCAAGGGGGGCACATCAAAAAAACAAACACACCACAACTACATAGCACTTAGCACACGTCTGTAATCCCCTTACTATACTGCTTTCTTCTCACCACCACTTCTCCCTCTCCCACTATTCCATCTTCCCTCTCTCTCCTTCTCTGTCTCTTTGAAAGAAAAAGGTGAAAGGAGCCAACTCCCCTTCTCCGTCCCTGAGTGCACCAGGAAGTAACCCATTAGCAGGGGATAGCATTCCCATTGCGTTATTATGCGGGGCTGCTACTTGTACGCAAGTCGCGTGACCTCGGCCCTCACCGTGTCCCTGTGCTCGACTGTGCAGAGTCCCCACGATGGCCACCCGCACGAGGTTGAGTCTCGGCAGAAACACCTGACCCGCCTGGTGTGCAACGACTTCCACCCCATCCCCACCGAGGCAGCGCCGCGGTACATCCGTGAGACCTTCGCGCTCGCCCGCGGCTTCGTGCCGTCCTCCTCGCTGGTCACGCCGCTCGTCGCGAGTGGCCGCTCCTTCAGCTCCTTCCACGGCTCCGCGCAGCAATTCGTGCGCGATGTGCATGACGGCAACATCATTGTGTTCTTCTTCAAGCCCGCCTGTGGGCCGTGTGCGGTCATCAGAAACCGAATCATGACAGCAGGCGGCAAGCTCGCCTCGGGGGTGTTGGGGGAGGTGGGCGAGGAGAAGGCTGCGGCCAGCAGCCCCAAGCAGGTGGACGACGGGGAAGGCCCCCAGGACGACGCGGCAGCAACGGCGGCGCGCAACGTGGTGTTCCAATCCGACTCTCCCTCCGCCACCTCCCCAGGCACGGGCACGAGCTGGCTCAACGAGGGGGGCGATGACGACGCCGCCACGCGTAGCATGTCCCCCGAGGACCAAGCCATGTGTGTCCAGCTTCGCAGCCACCTCAGCGGGGAGGATGGAGGAGCCCCCGCCGGAAAGATCCGCTTCCTCGCCGTCAACACCAATGAGAACGACCGCCTCACCGCCCTCCACGACGTCCGTTCCCTGCCCACGTTCGTGGCCTACCACAATGGCAAGATTGTTGGCCGTGCCGAGGGTGCTCACGAGGCTGAGCTGCTCGCGCTGGTGAAGGCCCTACGGCAAGCGTCGCTTGCCACAGAAGGGAGAAGACAGACGGCGACGCCCCACGAGACCAGCAGTTGACCTTCCACACACACACACACTTCTCTCTCCCTCTCCCTCTCCCTCCCCTCCCTTGTACAATACCCACACACACACACACACACACCCATACACCACTCATGCGGGCCATGCAGACAGACCAGCCGTGCCATCCCCCCCCCCCCCTCCTTCTTCCCCACGTACCCGCACATACCACAATAACATACGGACTGGGAGAGGCAAACGGATGCACTATCACTTGTGCTTCTTGCTGCTTACCTTCCAACTATTCGTGCAGAGACACTGCAGGCAGACGAACCCTTCGCCTCACTCCTCCTCTCTCTCTCTCTCTCTTCCACTCTTCTCGACTTGCCGAATGGCTGCTTGATTCCGGTTATCGGTGTCGTCGTCGCGAGCAGTTATACAACGGACACTGCCTGCCTTCTCTCTCCCGATCGCATACCACCAGCTGGGGGACGCCAGTAACGGTGCTCTCGCCATTTCCTCTCTCCCTTACCTCTCGCGCTCGCTTTGGAAACAGCGACGATGCTCGCGGGGCTGCCTACCACCTTCCTCCGCTTCCTCCACGTCGTTCCCTCACGCCAAGGAATCCAGTGCTGATAGGTAGTAGACTCTCACTCGATCACTTTTGTCGGCTCGGCTGGACGGCATTCACTCACCCCCAACACACACACACTTCTCTCTTCCCTTTGCGTACGTACAGTGGGCCCACCAGCTCCCACACCCTATTATCTCCTATCATCAGAGCATTCTCCTGCGTTCTTGCCTTTTTTCTTTTTTCTCTTTCTTTGTGCCTCGGCAAAGCGCAAGTGGCGTCTGCTCCACACGACTGCAGTATACTCATTGCTAGCATATCATCTACTCATTTACCTACTCCTCTCTTCCCTTTTCTCTCTCTCTCTGGCCTTGGCCCTCGTGTTCACTCCCAGCACGCCTCGATGAACACAGCGGGGCACTCTTGTAGAAGAAGACCGTCAGGTCCGTTGTCCACCATCATGGAACGCCGCAGCGCGCAGAGGCTCCTCGTGGCGCTACTGGCTCTGGTGCTGCTCTGCTGCTGCGTCATAGCTGCGTCGGAGAAGAGCGCAACGTCCTCGGATCCACTTCTGAGCACGCTGAAGATGTACATGCACGCGGCAGAAGCCGATCAGCAGGGCGTGTTGTGGGGCACCTTCCTGGCATCCAACCGCGCTCGCGGAGGGACGGCGCCTGTGGAAGGTGGTGGTGCACCCGGACAGACTGAGGGCATGGACACTCCTTCGCACCTGACGGGGACACCATCGGGTGAGCGGGTGGTGCGCGCCACAGCGGCCCACAGCAGGACACCACCCGTCACGGGCGATGGCGAGCTTCGACGAATCAGCGCGGCTGCTGCGTCGGCCCGCAGCAACTCTGTCGGGCGGATCGAGCGAGTGCTGCCAGGGCAAGAGTGGTCGACGGACTCGTCTTTGTCATCGGACACCACAGAGGACAGCGAGGCCGGTGGGGGAGGCCCTGGTGAGGACTCCTCCACCTCTCGCCGCGGTGCAACAGGCGACACCGGTGACCAGTCCATCACCGAGCCTAGTCAGATGGGAAGCGCTCGGCGCCGCAGTGGGCGGTACGTGGTTGTCACCGCAAGAGAGATGGGCTCTGCGAGGACCAGCATCCCCAGCAGCAGCACCCCCACGACTAGCAGAAGTACCTCACGGAGACAAATGCAGGACACCAGGCTCGGTATAGCTGACAAGAAGAGCAGCGAGGATGGGCACGACGTGGGGAGCAGCAGTCATGAACCGTCGGCGCACGATTCGGCGTCTGCTTCCAGCAGCGCCTCGCGGTCCTCCCTGCGCGAGGAGCTGCAATCCGCACTGGCGGGACTCCTCCACGCTGCTGACACGGCGACGCCGTCTCTGCCAGGGTCTAAGGCAAGCACTCCATCCTATGATGGTGATGATAGTGACGGTGATGACAGCTCTGAGGATGAGAAGAGCGAATGGCGTTACGGTTTCTCAGAGGAGCAAACCGGCGACAAAAGCAGCGACGACAGTAGCAGTGCCAGCAACCCGACGGACGCCGCCGTGGCGGCTGCGATGGAGCCGGAGATGCACTACATCGACGGCCAATATATGCTTCTCTACGTTCCGACCACCGTCAGCTCCATGGTGCTGCCCAACTCCGCGGATTACGGGAAATGGAAGGTGTACGACATCTTCCAGTCACCCGCTGCGCAAGCGCTGAAGCTGGCACCGAACCTGCGCTCCCTCGCCCACGGCTTCAACAACGAGGTTTCCTCCTGCCGGGCCCGTTTCGCGCAGAGCGTGTCGCGTGGGCACACTGGCATGTGTGCTGCCAGCAACACCACCAACACAACAACACGAGCGGCGAGTAGTCCGCCAGGCGGCGACACAGACGAATCGGTGTTTCCGCACTCGCCGCTTCGCATCAGCGCTTTCGTCGCCCATGGGGAAGCCACCAACGTCGTCGTCGATCTCACCACCGGGGACCGCCTCTCGGACATCGAGCTAGCAGCAGACGATGCCGCCGGTGTCGGCAGCAGCGTCAGTGACGCCGCCGCTGCCTGGTCCGTCACGTCCATCAGCAGTAGCAGCACTGTGAGCTCCGCGGACCGTGACGGGTCCAGCGACGAGGAGCAGAGCGACGTCTCCCCGCCCGCCCCACCCATGTCATCCGCGGGTGCGAGCGAAAGTCCCGGGGACACGGTGGACCCGGCCGCACTCCGCCCTCACCAATGCAAGGCATTCTTCACCGTAACAGGCAGTAGCACAGTAGAGGTGGAGCTGTACTTCAAGGACTGCCCTGACACGGCGGCGGCGACGGCAGCTACACCAGGTCCCTGCGAATGCCTCAGGCTGCTGTCCGCCATTGTCGCGCATCCGTCTGTGCGCTGGGTTGAGACGAGTGCTACGGTGGCGCAGCCCCTCAACTACCGCGCTGCCGCCACGGTGCAAAGCGGGTGCGATGCAGACATTCTCCCATCGACGGAGAGCGAGAGCGAGAGCGAGGCAGCCGCACAGGAAGCGGCAGAGCGGTCCGCTGTGGCCCACCCAATGTGGGCCATGGGCATCGACGGCGCTGGTGAGGTCATCGCCATCACCGACGGCGGCCTTGACATGGGTAGCTGCTACTTCGCCGATCCAACGCAGTCGATCGCCTTGTACCCAGATGTGAACACCGCACACCGTAAAATCGTTTCCGTGTACACCAGCGAGTCCATCAAGATGAACATTGTAGGAGGCGGCACGACCCCAGCCGTGTCGGGCGTCTCCCTTGGTGTACCGGACAACGACGGCATGTCGACCGTGGCGGCGACAAAGGCGTGGGATGTGGCAGGGGGTCACGGGACCCACGTCGCAGGCAGCGCGGCGGGCTCACCCTACCGCGGTGAGTGCGAGAAGTGCGCGGACAGGGGTGCTGCCCAATGTGAGGGGAACCAAGGCGTTGCCCCTGGCGCGAAGCTCTTCATTCGCATTCTTGACAACGCAACGACCGCTGGCGGTAGCAACACGGAAAGCACGAGCACCAATCTCCAGCTGCCGCGGGACATTGCAGAGGTGTTCGCCCCCGCGTACGCGGCCGCGGCACGCATCTCGTCCAACTCCTGGGGCTTCCCTCCTACCACCGCCGGTGTGTACACCGCGATTGAGCGGCATGTCGACCGATACGCGTACAAGCACGATGACCTGCTCATCCTGCTCGCGGCCGGGAACTCGCCGCGGAAGGGCCTGTTCAGCCCCGGGGCGGCCAAGAACGTCCTCACGGTGGGTGCCCATCTGAACTCGTTCGACGAGACCCAGCAGAACACCGTCGCGGCCTTCTCGTCGCACGGCCCAACGTACGATCATCGCCGCAAGCCGGAGGTGGTGGGGCCCGGGGGAGGCGGGGGTGTGCGCTCCGCGTGCGCCAGCGGCCTCGCCAATGTGTCGCAGTGTAGCCTCACATCGAAGAAGGGTACCTCAATGGCAACCGCCCTTCTTGCCGGGGCGGGTGCACTTGCGCGGCAGTTCGCGCGCGAACGCCTTGGTTTCGCCTCGCCGTCTTCGGCGCTGCTGAAGGCCATGCTGATCCACGCAACAGTGCGCCTGCCACGGGCTGACCCCAACACGACAGGCTTTGGCCGCGTGGACCTCTCACTGGTGCTGGGCGACGTAGCCGCCGCGACCGCTAGTGTCACACCGAGCCTGCGCGTGGTTCGGACGAAACACCACGGCAACACTGTCTGGATTCAAGACCGCCTGACCATCCACGACCGTAGCACACAGACCTTCTGCTTCACAGCCACACCCGCTGCTGCTGCTGCTGCAGAGACGGACGCGGGCAGTAGCGGCGCCAACAAAACAGAGAGCCTCACGCTGAAGGCGACGCTGCTCTGGAATGACCCAGCGACGGCGGTGGAGGGCTCGGAGCGCAGTCTCGTACACGATCTTGACCTCGTCGTTGTGGACGCGGACGGCGGCATCTACTACCCGCACCCCACCGACCCCAGTATCGTCTTCCTAGACAGAGACAACAACGTGGAGATGGTGCGCGTGCCGCGCGTCACGGCTGCCCTCGGCCGCCTGTTTCGCGTGATCGTCTACGGCAACGACGTGCAGGAGGCCACGGACGGCCAACAGTACAGTCTCATCGTCTCTGCCCCGGGCCTTGTGGTGAAGGAGGACTGTACGGCCGCCATCGAGGAGGTGGTCGCCGCTAGCGCCGCCCCCGTCTTCTGCCCGGGCAACTGCACCGGTAAGAACGGCCGCTGTCAGAGCGAGACGGGGGAGTGTCTGTGCGTGACGGGGTTTCGCTTTGCCGACTGCTCCCTCTGCGACGAGGTGGCCTTCTGCAGCCGCCATGGCACCTGCGACCAGCGGACCCTCACATGCACGTGCCGCGCCGGCTCGCACTTCAGCGACGCGCAGTGCAGCGTTTGCGAGGAGGGGTGGTACGGCCCTCTCTGCGACTCGTCCTGCGACTGCAAGAACGGCGGCTTGTGCGATGTGGTGACAGGGGTGTGTTCGTGTCCGCAAGACTTCAACTACGGTGGCAGCGGGTGCTACCAGGGCGGCAGCTGCCAGTACTGCTGCGAGGGCTTCGCCGGCACCGACTGCAATAAACGCAGCTACTGGTGCGACGACACGGACGACGCCGTGACGCTGGTCGACGACGCCGACGGCGGCTACATCCAGGTCAACGGGTACGATGCCTATCCGTACAGCGCCACATGTCGCTGGAACATTAGCGCGCTGCCCCATCACCGTGTGCAGCTGGAGTACATAAAGTACGACATCGAGGACCCGTACGACTTTCTCTTTCTCTTTGATTTCTCGCGAAACACGTCGTCGTCGTCGTCGTCGGCAGCAGCGGCGGGATCAGCAGCAGCAGCCTCGCCATCGGGCTCCCCAGATCAGTACATGGTGCGCCGGGACAATGGCGTGCTGGACGAAAAGAATGCCTTTACCGTGGAGTCCCGCAGCCGCAACTTCTTCCTGCTCTTTCAGTCCGACTGGGCCGAGGTGCGCGAGGGCTTCCTCCTCCACTACACCTTCCTGCCCGTGTCGCGGTGCACGCAGGCGTTTGTGTCGCCCTTCCCGCTTGTCACCCCCGACGCCCTCACCTGTGGAGAGGCGATCGGACTCATGGACTGGTGCGTGTGTGGTCGACCCTACGTGGGGTGGTACTGCAACATCACCGGCCTCAGCCCGGCTGAAAAGGCGGGCACGGTGACTCCGTCGGCTCGCCGGCACAACGCTATCGCTGCGGCGGCGAACGCCGGACAGGTGTCGGCAGTCGTGGGATCCCCCGATGTCGCAGCGGCAACGAAGCGGAGTGGCAACACAACGAGGCCCGCCACGGCGACGCGAGCGAAAGGGTCTGCGGAGACGATCTCGCCGCTGCGTTCAATGTGGGGCCAGACCGAGAGGAACATGGTGTTGCTGAACCCCGGCGACGACCTGCGGCCAACGAACTCATACTTTGTCTCCGAGTCTGTCATCGCGCTGAATGAGTTGCCCGCCTCGGGTGCGGAGGAGAGCGTGCAGGTGGGTATCCAGTCCATTGCGCGGGTGCCCCTGGTCGTCAACGGCTACACCCTTCTCAAAGTGCAGTCGTACTACAACACCACCAGCAGCCCGGTGTACTCCCCGCCTTTGCCGGGCGACAACGCAACGAACTCGGCAAAAACGGTGACGGACAACGACAAGGACGAGGACGACCGAGAGTGGATTGTGGAGCTGCTCATCGTCCCCTTTGTTGGGAGCGACACGTGGGTGACGGACGTGGCGGGGCTGCGGCTCGGTGTGGCGTACGTCAACGCTCTCCGCCCAGACTTGCTGACGAGCAACTTGTCCAAGATGCAGCTCATCGACCTGTACAATTGCCCGGAGAACCCCACCCCTTCCTTCAAAGCACCGCTCCGCATCCCCGCCAACATGCGCAAGCCAGGCGGCACCTCTATCGTCCAGTTCGAGGCCCAGATTCTCCTGACGCTGCTGTGGAGTCCGCTGCAAGAAGTGCCACCGTCGCTGCTGCCGCACCGCTACCTTGACACCGCCGTTATTGCCACGTACGCAAACTACACGCACCCGCTCCCCGAGCAGGGCGGCAGCAGCAACGGGAGCAGCAAGGGAGGCGGCAGCGGCAGCGGCAGCGGCGTCTCCGCGGACCTTGGCCTGCAGTGCAGGGATGTCACGGTGCAGGTACCCATTGGTGCGGGCTTCCGTGTCACGGAGCCGACAACGTCCTCCGAGCAGTACGTGCGCGAAGGCACCATGACGGCGTACCAGTTTGTGCTTGTTGTCCTGGCCAGCAGTGTGTGTGGCGCCGCGGTCGGAGTGGTGTCCGTGCGACGGCAGCTGCGGCGCACCCGCGGCAGTGGCGGCGGCAGCGAGCGACCCATGCTGGAGAGCAACTCCACCACCACCATCCCCCTCACCACCACCACGTCCTCCTCCGCGCGCGCTGCAACGAGCACGAGCGACGCCAGTTCGGGCAACAGCGCGCGCCACTCGGACGAGGATGGCTCAGGCCCCATGCTAGGCGATGACCTTGTCAGTCTCAGGGCTCACGCTGCTGCAGGACACACGCGCCACCACAACCGCTACGGGGCCTCACAGATGGTCTCGCGCAGCCGGAAGGGCATCCGCGGCATGTTCCGCAGCTTTGGCGGCGGTACCACCAGAGCGGTAACCGCCACAAACGCAGCAACAAGCTCTACTCCCCCAGCCGCCTGGACAATGCCAACAAGCAACAACGAGGGGGGGACCGGCAGCGCAGGGTACTCCTCGCCTCCGGCAGGCCCAGACACCGGCGACAACGCGGCCGCCCGACAACGCCGCCCGCTCTTCTCCTCCGAGCACGACAACCCACCAGTGCCGCGCACGCACCGCTGCTGGCGCAATGCTTTCGATCGCCCTCGCCTGACGCGCGAGGAGGCAGACAGCGGTACCACCGGGGACGAGACGGAGATGATGCCCCGCTATGCTCCCCGTGGGTGGGGGGAGAGCGGGACGGTGCCACCCACGGCGATGGTGGCGCGCAGCGCGTGGGACGATGGCGACACAAGCACCTTTGGCAGCTTTGCGGATGCCAGCAAGAAGGATATGTAGGCGGCCTTTTCCCCCTTTTGATGATGTGGAAAGAGAGCCCAAAGCTTCCTTCTCCCCTCTCGCGAGGTTTTTCCTTGGCGTTGCTCTCCCCCCCCCCCCCCTTCCGCCCATCACACCTTCCGTCTGTTCCACCACCACACGCCGCTTTTACCATTCTCTGATGTCTCCATATTATGCCTTGCTCTCATCCCTTTGACTTCGGCTTCTCTCCCCCCCCCCCCCCCCCCCCCCCCACCGCCACCACCACACACCGGTTGGCTTCCTCTCTTTTCCATGGCGACGATCCATTCGGCTTAGCGGCGGCGGCGACTCGGGCCCGCGCGGTTGCTGTCGGTGCGCTGACGCTTAGACTGGGGATGGCCATTGTCGTGCCCCCGCTTGCGGTCCCGGTTGCTGTGGTCATTGGGTCGGTTGCGCGTGCTGCTGCCTTCCGCGAAGCGGCTGCGTTCGTGGGCGGCGGCAGTGCCGGGCTGTGGCGGGAGTACGTCCCCGGCGCGGTCGCGGCCGCGCTTCGCGGCTGGGAGGCGTGCCTTGCCAGACCAGCTCTCCTTCAAGTCGCCCATGGGGAGGTGCTTGGCGGCGAACGCGCCTGCGATGACTTGAATGTTGTGAACGCAGGCAAGGGACTCGGCATCCTCGGCTGTCGCCGTGCTCTCCCGCTGCTTCTTCTTGATCGCAAACGTGAGCTGCGGTTCCATCGCGGCGGCGGCGCTGGTGACGGCTGCCATGGCGGTGGTGAACGAGTCGTCGTGGAGGGTCTGCAGCATCTCCGCCGACTTCTTGGTGGAGACCGCGACGGCGGCAAAGAGCATCGCCTCGAGGGTGCTGAGGTTCTCGGGCAGCACACTGCCGTCGCCGCCCACCAGCGCGAGCACACTGGAGGTGACGAACGGGAGCAGCTTCTCTGCGGCGTCGCTCGTGGCCAGCCGCGCGGCAAGGACGGCAACGCGGGTGACAAGCATGCCACGGCGGCTCTCCCCATCTACCGCACCCGCGCTCAGCAGCCCGGCCTTCTCCATCGGAGTGGCGAGGTCAAACTCAACGGTCTCGGTCCCGGCGGACTCGCCCTTCTTGGGCCTCACGTCCACGAAGCGTCCAAGGATGGACACGGCCTCAATGTTGCGCTCCGAGGTCATCGGGTTCTCCGCGAGAAACGCCTCGAGCAAGGGGAGCCCATGCTTCCCGTTCACCACGGGCAGGTGCGCCGCGATGCGTGCGAGCTGAGCGAACTCGCGCGCGTCGACGATGCCGAGGACGCGGTAAATGAGGAAGAGAACGTACTCCTGCGTTTCGTCGGTCCAGTGCGCCTTCATGGAGTGTGCCATGGCCATGCGGGAGAGGGTCGTGACGGCGAGGTGGCGCTCCTTCTGGATTTGCGCCGCGTCGTCGTCCTCGCGGTCGTCGCTGAGCCAGTGGATGAGCTTCGTCGCGACGGAGCGGAAGGCACTGCCGATAAGGGCGTCGAGTGCCTTACGCGCGGCGAGGCGCACCGTCTCGGGGAACGCGTCCTTGTCGAGGATCACCTGCATGAGAATGTCGGCGCCTTCCCGGGAGAGGTACTCGAGGCCCTTCTCCAGCATGGACACTGGGCCCAGGCCGGGGAAGCACTGGATCGCGGCGACGAGCAGCTGCGGCGTGTTGTCCTCTCCACCAATGATTTTTACCAGCGACGTCACAATCTTCTTGAGTGCCGCGTTGTCGCGCACGTTAGCAACACTCTTGCCCACAAACTCTAAGAAGCGAACGCGCAAGAGGATCAGCGTGTTGGGGTCCTCAGCGGCGTGCAGCAGCTCCAGCAGCGGGCCAACGTGGTCATTAATCCTGGCCGGGTCCTGGGCGACAACCACTTGGAGCTGGGCGTACATCTCCGCCGGCGTGCCCTCCACAACGATGGCCGGCAGTGCCGCCTCCTCGTTGCTCTCGGGAGCAGCGGACGGTGCCTCGGCAACCACCTCGTCAGCAACGACGGGCTCTGGTGTCTCGACGACCTCTGGCGCCTCCGCCGCGGCGTCACTCGCGGACTTGGCAGCTGTCTTTCGCTTTGGGGGCATTACGGAGTCGTATCGTAGCGGTTTCTCTTGCTGTTTGGGGAGGGGGAGGGGAGCGAGCGAGGAGAGCGAAGAAGAACGAGACTTATCTCTGAGACGGAACGTCACGGTGAAGGAAGGCGTATGTCAACCCTTGAGAAACAGGAGAGAGGAGAAAGAAGGAGGAAGCGAGTCAGTCCACATTACTTAAGGAACAGAAGGGCATGAAGCCGATCTCATCAACCTGTGCGAAGCGATGCCGAGTACACCGGGAAGGTCTGCAGGAGCGCGCGCCGTCTTGTCCTGCACTGGCGAAATGCTTGCCTGTGTTGGGTGACAACGCATTCCCCAGGATCCTCCTCTCTCTCTCCTTCCTCGGTCAGGTTCCTTCTCTTCTTTTGTCTTGCCCTTGCATGCTACGATACCAGTTTGCGGACATCCGCCAGGGCCTCTGTGGTGGCACTCACAAAATCGGAAGCGGCGTGACGCGGCCCCTCTACTCCCTTCCACGCACTCACGTTCAGCAGGATGCTGGATTCCCGTCCATCCGGACCGGTAACAGTCGAGTACGTGACGCCATACCCGTTGGGCACGGGGTTGGCCGTACAGGCGACCAGTGACGGTGCGGCGTCCGACACCGCCAGCAGTTGCGATGCCATCAGGAGGCGGTAGGAAGGGTCGGTGAAGATGGCAGGGGTGCGGCCGTGCAGGCGCTGCGCGACGTTGCGGAGGGCGGTGAAGTGGGCTACGATACCCGCGCCGGCGCTCACCTCCTTCGCGGCGGCGTCGTAGGCGCTGCGTGCGCGCTGGCAGAGCTCTCGGCGCTCGGCCTCGCCCGCGTTGCCCTTCGTCATGGCAAGGAGGAACACCTGGCTCTCGGTCATCGAGGGGAAGACAGCGTCCACACGGCCCCGGCGGAAGGCGTTCATGGTCACTGGCTGCGCAGCGGCAACGGGGCCGCCGTACAAGCGCCACCAGGCCAGCTGCAGGGCCAGCTGCACCACGCCGTCGCCCGTCGTCGGGGACGGAGCAAAGGGAGACTGCGCAGCCACGCCACCACCACCACTACCACCACCACCACCTTCGCCAGAGGCCTTTCCTCCGCCGAACGCGCCGCTGTCGGCCCAGCTGAGGCTGTCAAAAACGCCAACGCTAACGTCCAACCGGTCCGCGTCCTGCTGCAGGCGACGTTGCGCCATCGCCGCCTGCTGTTCCAGGGCTGGCGTGAGGCTCCACCGCAACTCCCTCAGCGGCTCCGTCGCCTTGCTGCTGTCCACGACAGCTGTGCCGCCGCGGAGGCGGAGCATGCTGTGCTGATACACATCCTCGACGTAGCGGCGCACCGCCCCGCCATCGCCCCAGCTCTCCTCGTACGTCACGCTCAGCTCGCCCTGTGCATTCACGTTCACAGCGAAGCTCTTGTCCCACCACCGGTTCCCAGCTTTTGCTACGCCCTCCCTCATCGTGTCTCTGGGTTTCTGGAAGAAGCCCTGGTGAACGTCGTCGTCGAGGTTGAGAAGGAACATGCTGCTGTCCAGCGTCTCTAGCGATTTTTGGGTTGTTGCGTTGCGCAGGAGTGTGGTGCGCACCCCGTTCCACTCCGTGCGCGGCAGCGTCGTGAAGACCCCCACGTCCACACTCGGCCGAGTCGAGGAAGGCGCCGACGTGACAATGGCTCGCAGACGAGCGTATATCTGATCCTCTGGCAACGGGTTGCTATCCTCGTCGGCAACTGTGACGGCAAACTGCCGCCCGCGGTGTTGGACGATGATGTGGGGCATGAAGCCGACGGCCCTCACCTCATCCTGCAGCACGCCGGGTGCGCGCGTGGAGTTGAACAGGTTGTCGTGCTGGGACATGTCGAGCGGGAATGCGTGGTTGCCCGAGGTAAGGGTCATAAACGGGCAGCTCACGTACTCGGGGCACAGGGCAATGGTGCGCTCGAACCAGTCCTGCTGGTAGTACGCTTTTGCGTCGTCGGGAATGAAGCGGACATCGGGGTAGAGCGTATTGTCCAGGTAGGCCTTGTAGTACAGGACGCTGCTGCGGATCCACAACGTTGCGCGGGAGAGCATGTCCACTCGCCCAGCGGCACTTGCGGACGCTGGCACCGCTGGGGATCGAACCAGCAGGGTGCGGCTACGGTGCATTGGCATGGGGTCGCGCTCCTTCAGCACCTTCTCGAACCAGTCAGACGAAATGAAGCTGGTGTGCTGGTTCGCGCGGTCTGTGCTGACCAGCTCATCCTGGAGATGGCGGCCGTCCTTGATTTCAAACTCCTTGAGCAGCTTCACGGTCTGGTCATACTGCGACGGCGGCACCAGCGGCTTGACCGCCGCGGCGTACTTGGTAAGCGAGTTGGCCAGCATCGGCACGGGCAAGCGCGGAAGGCTGCGCTGAAAGTGCCGCGTT
>JASAOB010002540.1:0-20616 GCA_030849825.1 Herpetomonas tarakana | reverse complement strand
TTCTCATTTTAATATATTATTACGCACTTAATTTTATATTTATTTTTATTTATTTTATATTTATTTTTATTTATTTTTATTTATTTTATATTTATTTTTATTTATTTTTATTTATTTTATATTTATTTTTATTTATTCCAATTTAATTTATATTTATTTTAATTGTTTCTCTTTATATTTGGTCAAATAAGACCTATTATATTATGCGCAATATTAAATTAATCCTGAGGAGTCGATACTGGAGGAAAAAGATTTAATTTTATATTTAATTTAATTTAATTTTGCTTTATTTTACATTTAATTTTATATTTAATTTAATTTAATTTTGCTTTATTTTACATCTAATTTTATATTTAATTTAATTTTGCTTTATTTTACACCTAATTTTATATTTAATTTAATTTAATTTTGCTTTATTTTACATTTAATTTAATTTAATTTTGCTTTATTTTACACCTAATTTTATATCTAATTTAATTTAATTTAATTTAATTTAATTTGTATTTAATTTATATTAGGTTTTACTTTAGGTCAAATGAGACCCACTATATTAAACACAGTATTAATTTAATTTTATGATGCTGCTACTTGACATCCATAAATTATTTTTGATTCATTTTAGGTGTAAAATTTAAAAAAATTAAAAAATATTTTAAGTAAATTCTGGTCCTAAGTTTTAGTGTGAGCTATTGATTTATAGTTTGTATCTAGAGAATTTTATTACAAAAATTTAACTAGAGCTAGAGACTTTAGTTGGAGCTAGAGAACTTTTGAGATAATTTCTAGTGTAGAGCTAGAGAACTTTTGAATCTGAATTTTTTGATTTTGTGGTGAATTTTTTTGTTGCTTACCCATTTTTATTTTTTTGTTTTATACTATGATTTTCGTTGTTTATATTTTTGGTTTTTTAATTTGGATTTTACTCTTAAAATCTTTAATTTTTTGGGGGTTTAAAATTGTATTTTATTTTAAATTTTTCCTGTTTTTTCTATTTTGAAAATGAGTCTTGCTTCTAGACCCAATATATAATTTTTAATATTACACAAAAATGAAATGTTTGGTACTTGAAAATGGAGAGTAAAGCCTTTTTCAATAATTTTACTGATTTTTACTAAAATTTCGATTTTTTTTCTTGTTTTTTAAATATTTTTGAATATTTTGTGGTGTTTTTGAGGAGGATTTTTGGATTTTATCGGATTTTTTGTACATATTTTGCTTTTTTTTATATTTTTTCCTTTTTTATATTAGATTCTTTCATTTTGTGTATGTTTGTGGCGTTTTTGAGGAGGATTTTTGGGTTTTTTACTTTACTTTTATAGATTTTCAATATTTTTTGTGTTTACTTTGATATTTTTACTAAAATTTTCAGATATTTTTGCGTTTTTTTATTATTTTTAGTACAATTTCATTACATTTTCGGGAATTTTTAGTTTTTTTTATTTTTTTGTGCTTTTTTATTAAATTTTTCATAATTTTTGTGTTTACTTTTAACATTTTTACTAAAATTTTCAGATATTTTTGCGATTATTTTACACAATTTTATTAAACTTTCAGAAAATTTTGTGTTTTCTTGTTATTTCTAGTACAATTTCATTAAATTTTCAGAAAGTTTTACGTTTTTTTATTATTTTTGGTACAATTTCATTAAATTCTCAAGGATTTTTGCGTTTTTTTATTATTTTTGTGCTTTTTTTCTTAAATTTTCATAAATTTTTTGTATTTTTGCGAATTTAAATACTTTTTTATTATATTTTTCGATATTTTTGAGATACTTTACATACTTTTATTAAATATTTCTATTTTTTGTCGTGTCTTTTTTGTAATTTTATTAAATTTTCAGGAATTTTGTATTTTTGGGCACTTTTTTGCTGTATTTTTACATATTTTGTAATATTTTTATTAAACTTTTATTGGTTTTTACACTTTTGGACACTTTTTTGTTGAATTTTTAAATATTTTGTGACATTTTTATTAGTTTTTGCACAATTCGTACGCTTTTTTTATTAAATATTTCAGTTTTTTAGTATTAATTTTGATATTCTAGTTCTTTAATTTAGTGCTTTGTTAGATTTTCTGCAGATTTTTATGTAAATATTTCAGAAATTTTAGTTTTTTATTCAGATTTACATGCTTTTTATTAAATTTTCAAAGTTTTTTGGATTTTTTGCAAATTTAAATGCTTTTTTAAACCTTACGGACTATTTTTTGGGGGTATTGGGGATTTTTTGCTAAGTTTTCAGAACTTTTGTGGTTTATTGTGGATTTAAACACTTTTTATTAAATATTTCAAGGTTGTTTTTGATAATTTGCTGCTATATTTTGAGGATTTTTTGCTAAATTTTCTGGACTTTTGTGGGTTTTCACGAATTTGTATGCTTTTTTGTTAAATATTTTATTTTTATAAGCTATTTTACTTTTTCTGGAATCTTTTTTTGTTATTATTTTATTATTTTCTGGATTTTTTTATTTTTTGTGGATTTTTTAGACTTTTTGCAGGATTTCTACTGTTATTTTTAATTATTATGGATCTTTTTTTGCATTCTTTTAAGATTTTTAATTTAATCTTTATTTACATTTTTTAGATTTTCTGTTGTGTTTTGTTACTTTTAAGGGTTACCCTATTAACTTTTTTGTGTTTTTTTGAGATTTTATGTGAATTTTCGATATTTTCGGTTGAATTTTTGTTAATTTTTATTGGTTTTTAGGGATTTTTTTGCATTTTTTTGTTTTTTATATTGGTTTTTATTTTTATCTATTTATTTTTTGGAGTTTTTTCTTTATTTTTCTAATATTTTTATTGTTTTTTACGTTTATTTAGCTTTTTTTGCACTTATTTTAAATTAACTTATTTGGGATCAGACTTGATCCACTAAATTTTAAGTGTAAAATTAGATTATTTCTGGTAGTTTACTACTTGTGAGTTAACGGAATTTAGAAAATTCTACTTTTGTTACTTTTTTACTATTTAAAAATTTGTGTCGTCTTTTAACCTCTTTTTCATGGAATACCATTTTTAAATTTTGACTATCAAAAATCTAATACTGGTAGGTGGGTTTTCCGAGTAGGAGGCTAGCAGATAAAAATCATGTTATTTTGGGATATTTGGGTGACATATTCACCTATTTTTTAATTAAATATATAACAAAAGTAAAATACAAAAAAATAAACAATATTTTAAATTATATCTAAAATATATAACAAAATTTCAAACGAATAAAATTAAATAAATAAAAAAACATATAAAATACCAACAGGTAAATAAAGCAAATAATAATGTCATAAATATTAATAAAAAAAATCTTCAAAATAACATAATACAATCTAAATTAAAAAAATAAAAAATTATACAACCATAATATATAAAACCTAAAGATAACATAATAAATACAGTGAATGAGGCAATATCAAAAAAATTGGCATAATATAAATAAAATGATCAAAACATACAATAACTAGAAAATATAAATACATATAAAAAATCTAATACAAAAAAAATTAATATAAAGCACATATATGTACATAAAGTACAATATATTAGACAACATTCGAAATCGAACAATAAAAAAAGACTGTCCACAAAACAAAAACATTTAAATACAAAGCACAAGAAAAATAATAAAAAATAGTTATATATTACTGTAAAAAATATAAAAAATATACATACACATAAAAATTCAAATACATAAAAAAATGATACTAACATTAACAAACAAAGTAACAAATCTTTACAATAAAATCCACATAAAAATCATAAAGAACATGAATTTAATAACGCAAAAATTATTAACATTCGTGCTAAAATACAACCACAAAAATAAACAAAAAAATAACATCTTAAGTCTTGTAATCCAAAAAAGAAATGTATTCACACACCTAAAACAATAAATAATGTTGCTTTATAAAACATATGATAACAAAAAAATAAACATCCCACATACAAATCCAAACATAAACAACAAAACATAGAAAAACTAATTTGGCATATTGTGCTAAATGCTACATAACGTTTAGCATCAAAATTATAAAATACACATAGACTCATCATAACTAATATAAGACTTGCTCAACCTATCAATGGATAAAAATATGCAAATCAAAAATCAAAACATCAAAATACAAAACTAATTAATATAATTCCACACACTACTAAAGTGGCCGCATGAATTAATGCTGAAACTGGAATAGGACCTTCCATAGCATCTGGTAATCATATGTGCAAACCAAATTGGGTAGATTTAGTGAATGCGCAGACAATTAATAAAAAAAGCATAAATCATGTAAAATAATAATCTAAACAAAAAAATGAAATATAATGAAATGTTAAAGTACTATATCCACTGCTTATACATACTGAAATAAATGATAATAATAATAATACATCTCCTATTTTACTTATAAAGAAAGCTTTAAATCCAAATTTTAAAGCGTAAAATCTAAATCAAAAATATGAAATTAAAAAAAATGAAAATAAACCTAATAGTTCTCAACCACAATACGCTGTTAAAAGGTCGAATGATAATATAAAAAAATTCATACACAACACAAATCATCAAAATATATTAAAAAATCTACTTAACATAATATCAAAATACATGTAATAAAATGCATAAAATAATATAAAACAAAACACAATATCGATTAAAAATAATATAAATAAATAAAAACCATTACAAAAAAAAGTGAAATTTATATTGAAATTGTCTAACATTAAAATAAGACAAAAATCGTAAAATGTAAATCCGTATAAGCATACAGGTAATATAAAAAATGAAAATAAAATACTCAATAATGTGAATACACATAACATTATAGATAATCAAAAACTTAAAATATGCCTACCTAAAAAAAATGTACCAAATGTGAAGCCAAATATAAAAAATACTAAAAAGAAGAATAAAAACATTTATAACACAAACTAAAACTCGCGTAATTTTTCTCCGGGCTCTCCCCCCAAACTCCCCCCTATAACCCCCCCTAAATCCTCTTTCAACTCGAAAGCCTAACCGACGGTTCCGGAACTTGGCTCGTGGGCTCTTCCTCCTAACAAAAGCACTCAACTCAAATTCTCGCCATTTAAATTATAAGAACAAGGGGAGCTTGGTTGATATTTTATGTGTCAGGTTTGGAGCAGAGCGGGGGACAGGGGAGAAGAATTCACGGAATAATCTAGGAAAGAGTTGAGATTGGAGTATCGGTTTTTTGTGGGTTTAAGGGGGGAAAAGAGGTGGTGAGTAGGTTGGGGGGGAGGGACCAGAATTGGGAGATAAGTGTTAGGGGAATAAGTTGTTTTAAGTGGTTTAAAATAGTAAATAAATTAAATAAAATAATGACATTGTCATAGAAGCTGTTATAAAATATAAATATATATCATTTATTGATAAATCTAATCTTAAATATTTATCCATTCATATAAATGAATAAAAACTTAAACACATATATATATATATTGATGATACAAAAATAGATAAAACTATTATATAAAAACAAATGATGTATATAAATGATAATGATATTAAACCGTATAGTACAAAAATATCTATATAAAATAGTAACATAAAAGGAAAATCTATATTATATAAAAACATTCCAAGAAATAATGAACTTCATATACTTATTCCAAAAAAAGAAATCATCATTAAAAATATTCTTACACCATAATTGTCGTACATATATCCTACCATTATAAACATAAAAGATGAACTAACTATATGCGATAAATTACAGAAATATAATAATCCTATAAATAATAAATCATTATGTCATAATAATATTAATCCTATTCCTGTATGGATAACAGATCAATTTGCTATTATTTTTTTATAGTCTGTTAGAAATAAAAGTGACAATGATAAAAAAGTCAGACCTAGCATTACTATACTATCAATGAAACCTAAAAATCATATTGAAATTTGTAGAAAACTTAAAAATAAAAATTTAAAAACTCCGAAAAAACCTATCTTTAGAACTACACTCGCTAGTAGTACACTCATTTCTGTATTTACTTCCACATGCATTTCAGGTAATCAAACATGAAAAGGTCATATAGGATATTTTATTGCAAACATTATAAATAATAATATTCATATATAAATAGATAGATATAAACTATCAAAAAAACAAATGTCGGTAAATGACTGTAAATTTAAAGTATTAAAATGAAATATTATTATTATACAAATCATTATACACATAATAGAACTTATAGAACTAAAAATTATAAGATAAAATATCGCAAATATAAACCTATTATTAAAATTAAAAAATAGACTTACAAAACATATTGGGAAAAATAAACTTTCAAATAAGATCATAAATGTGACAAAATCATCTATTAATATTATTAACACTACATCAAAATAAATAAACATATATGTTGATAATACAAAAAATAATTTATTGTAAGAAACTAATTTTCTAGATAATAAAAATATCAAAAAATACACTATTAGACCCATAAAAAATATAAATCATAAATTAATAAAATTTAGATATACATTTATATAGACGTTATATATTTCGATTGCTAAACAAAAACTATAATTTATATATATTAATATTAATACTAAAAACAAAATTATAAAATTAATAAAAATTAATAAAAATTTAAACATTTAGATTTATATTCAATTATTCTAATCTAACTTTATTTTTATATTTTGACTGAATCGTTTTCATTTGTAAAACTAAAATTAAATTCTTTTGAATACTTAAATTTGTTCAAGGGTTGAGAGAAGGGGAAGGGGGGTTTTGGGGGAGGGAGAGAAGTTGGAGTTGGAGATTGGGAGAAGAGGACCGATTAAGTTTGGGGGGAAGGGGGGTTTGGGGAAAGAGAGATTGAGGTGGGGGTTTGTTTGGGGGGGAGTTTTGAGGGTTGGGGGATTT
This sequence comes from Herpetomonas tarakana, assembly GCA_030849825.1. Lineage (NCBI taxonomy): Eukaryota > Euglenozoa > Kinetoplastea > Trypanosomatida > Trypanosomatidae > Herpetomonas > Herpetomonas tarakana. The sequence continues at coordinate 13,734 of JASAOB010002540.1, read as the reverse complement.
TGGGGTTAAGCGGAAAAGTTTGTAGTTTGTGTGTTTCTATATAATATATATTATTTAATTTTAATTTTAATTTATAAAACGTTTAGGTTTTTTAGGTTTACCGTAACTTTTGTGCGTAAATGTTTTGACTTTGCTTGGTTTGCATGAGTGTTTCACATAAAATGATTGGTTTGTGTTATCTTTTAGTTGCTATACTTTGTGGTTTTATTGGTTATGTTTACTCTTTATTTATTAGATTAGAATTATCAGTTGTAGGATGTGGGGTTTTATTTGGTGATTATCAATTTTATAATGTTTTGATCACTTCCCATGGTTTGATCATGATTTTTGCTTTTATTATGCCTGTAATGATGGGTGGTTTGGCTAACTATTTTATTCCAGTAATGTCCGGGTTTCCTGATATGGTTTTTCCCAGATTGAATAATATGAGTTTTTGAATGTTCATGGGTGGTTTTATTATGCTTGTAAGTGGACTATTTACAGAAGAGGGATTTGGTGTTGGTTGGACTTTGTATCCTACATTGATTTGTGTTGATTTTCATTCTAGTTTAGCTTGTGATTTTTTAGTTTTTTCTGTTCATTTGTTAGGTGTTTCTAGCATATTAAATTCCATAAACTTATTGGGTACCGTTTTTTGTTGTAGAAGAAAATTTTTCAGTTTTTTGTCTTTTTCTTTGTTTGTTTGAGGTTCTATCCTTACTGGTATATTATTAATTATAACTTTACCTGTTCTTGCGGGGGGTGTGACTTTAGTAATTCTAGATAGAAATTTTAATACTTCATTTTATGATGTTGTAGGTGGTGGTGATCTTCTTTTATTTCAACATTTGTTTTGATTTTTTGGTCATCCTGAAGTTTATATTATTATATTACCTGTTTTTGGTTTAATGTCTACTTTAGTTGAAGTTGTTAGTTTTCGTTGTGTATTTAGTGCTGTTGCTATGATATACTCTATGATTTTAATTGGTATTTTAGGTTTCTTTGTTTGAGCTCATCATATGTTTGTTGTAGGAATGGATGTTGATACAAGAGCTTATTTTGGTAGTGTAACTGTTTTGATAGGTTTACCTACTTGTATTAAATTATTTAATTGGATTTATAGTTTTCTTTATACTGATGTTATTATTGTTTTTGAAGTTTATTTTATTTTTATGTTCATTTTTATGTTTTTATTAGGTGGTGTTACTGGTTTATTTTTGTCTAATGTAGGTATTGATATTATGTTACATGATACATATTTTGTAGTCGCGCATTTCCATTATGTGCTTTCTTTAGGTGCTGTTGTTGGATTCTTCGGTGGTTTCGTTCATTTTTGCGCCAAATGATTACCTATAGAAATGTATTTATTTTGAATGTTTTATTTTATTTGCACTTTATTTATAGGTTCTAATATGCTTTTTTTTCCCATGCATAGTCTAGGTTTATACGGATTTCCTCGTAGAATTACTGATTATCCTATCACATTTTTATTTTGAAGCTCTTTTATGTTATATGGTATGTTATTGTTAGCTACACTAGTCCTTTTCGTTTGCGCATTATTTTGCGTGCTATTCTTTTGAGATTATTGTTTATTTTTTGTTAGTTTATTTGTGTTTAGTGTTTATTGTTTCTTTTATTTTTCTGTGTGGTTACCTTGTGTTATGGTTTTGTATTTATTATTAGTAGATTTTGCACATATTGTATTAGATTACTTATTCATTTTATTGTGCTTCTGTTTTGTGTTTTTTATATACTTTTGACAATCTTTGTTTTTATTTTTTTACATATAAACCGATAATAACTGAGTTACACAAAAACTATTATATTGATTAAAGAATGCTGTATGATTTCTTACATCATAACATATTAATGCATTAAACATATCGAAAAATAAATTTAAAAATAAAAAATCTTTTAAAAAAAAACCGAAAAAACATATTATAAATAAAATTAATAAAAAAACGAAAACGAAAAAAACATCAAAATACATGAATTTAAAAAATATTAATACACTTGGTGTTAATACATAACAACTTCGACTGTAAGTCATATATAATCAATAAAAATAATAATTAAAAAAAACAGTCATTCCATAACTTAAAAATATAAATCCAAAAAATAAACTTAAAACAAAATACAATAATAAAAAAACAAAATTTAATACAAATATAAAGCAAAAAAAACCAGAAATAAAATTAAATATGAATCCAAAAAAAATTAATAAAAAACAAATAAAATCTATATAAATTATATCGCACATCAAAAAAGAAAAATATAAATCAAAATTAAAAAACAAAAAATCGAATATTATGACAAATAAACATCGTATTACAAAAAATATAAAACAAAATAAAAAACATACTACGAAATAAAAAAGACAAAATAAATAAGTACAAAATATTACATTAAAATTATAAGTGATACCAAAAAAACTTTGGATATTACAGGAGAAAGAAATGAAATCAGAAAATATATAAAACATAATAAACGTAAAAAATTCTAAAAAATATATTATATGACTAATACCAAAAGAAAAGAAAAAACATATAAATTGATATAATATATATATTAAATAAATAAAATAACTTGTGTAATACATTGCAAGAGAAAAATTACCAAAAAATGTTATAAATAATATTACGAATACAAAACTAAAAAATATACGCAAAAAAAAACCTATCACGAATACAAAAATAAAGGTGATACATACCACAAAATCAAACACAAAATCATACAATATAAAATCTAAATCGAATCATCATAAAATAAAATCATAACTTCTAACACATAATAAATCAAAAACACGACTCAGTCCTTCTTTCCCCTTTAAATAGATTATATACCTTATATAAAACAAATAACAATTGGCATAAATCCATGTAAAACACCACATAATTCACTACATTGACCGTACACAGTTGCATTATTTGATGAAAACATAATAACTTCATTACAACGACCAGGTTCTCTACTTTTATTCCTAAACTTGGCACTGCAAAGGAATGGATTACGTCTACAGCAGATAATCATAATTTATAAATTACTAAACTTAATAATGTTAATACATGATTACATTGTAACAAACGTAAATCACCTATCATATAATCACTTTCTAATATTAAATTACTAAATATTGTAGTTTCACCAAATATAAAATATACTCAATATCACTGAAATCCTACTACTTTACATAAATCAAAACTAACAAAATTCAAACAACCAAAATATAAAAGTAAACATAATCTTAATAATAAACATAAAACAAACATACCACCTATAGTAAACCAATAAGCATCTAAAAATTTTGAAGATGTAAAATCTCAAGTACAATAAATATTGTTGATTTTTGATACAAACAAAAAAGAACTAAAAAATAATGTAGTTATCCAAATACAAACAAAACAGACAAAAGATAATAAAACTGTAACTGCATCCATTAAAAAAATCATTCAAAAAGATAAAATAAAAGCCATTTTTGTTGCTTAATTTAGATATACTTGTAATTTTTATAATTGATATACTTGTTATCTTAATACTTACTGGTTATGTAAGCTTATGTGAGCGAAGAGTCTTGGCTATTGTGCAATTACGAATTGGTCCTGCCTTATGTTTATTTGGTATTTTAACTCCTATAACAGATGGTGTTAAACTATTTTTAAAATTTGTAATATTTGTTGTTAGTTTTGATATATTTTATTTGGTTGGTGCTATGTTTATCGTTGCATTTTGCATGTTTATTGCTTGATTTTTTTTTCCTATAGGGTTCATAATTTTGTTAGATTGTGGATTCACTGTTTTAATTATGTTGGCTGTACATGTTTTTTCTAACTTGTTTAGTACATTTTTAGTTGGTATGCTATTGTTTTCAAGTTGTTTTGTTTATTTATCCGCTATGAGATCATTATTCATAAGTATCATTTCTGAAAGTTTAATGATGATTTTATATCTTAGTTTGTATTTATTAGATTACTTTAGTTTTTTTGGTGTTAAAGATTTATGTGTAGGACAATTATATATAAATAATTTTTATCTTGGTGGGGTTTTATTTGTAGCAATCTTCTGAGTTGCTTTGCTACTAGACGGTATGAAATTACCTTTTGACTATATGGAGTGTGAAAGTGAATTAGTAGCTGGTGTTATTACAGAGTTATCGGGATTTTTTTTTGTTATATACTCCGTCATGGAAATTAGTCACACATTATTAAGTACATTACTTTTAGCTGGAATGTGCTTCGGTGGACTATTTGTATGTTTTAAAGCTATAGTTTTATTGGTTTTTGCTTTTTTTTGACCTCGTGTTGTTGGTTATCGTATGAAAATTACTTCTGCGCAAAGTTTTATTTTACTTTTCTTAGTTGCTATTGGATTTTTATTATTTAATTGACTTGCTATTACAAAAATAATTGCTGTTTTATTTTAAATTCACTAATCGCTCTTTTTGCCCTTCTGTCCACCCCCTTCCCCTCAAACTCCCCCTCAAAATCCCCCTGTCTCCTAAAATTTCTCCTTGTTTTTATATATAATACATTTGTTTTTGTTTTTATTTATTTATAGTTTTATTCTCTTGTGTGATTATACTACTCTTTTATATTTATCGTTTGATTTAATATGACTTACTTTAATTAATATATTGGTGTTGACTGTATTAGACTCATATATATGTTTTATTTTTATGGCGTTATTTCTTTTTTGTTTTATTTTATTATTCTCATTTTTGACTTTTGATACTAGATTTATTTTCATGATCATTATATTACAATACATTGTGATTTTTGCCTTTCTTTATGTGATTCATATTGTTTATATATCTGTATTATTCGAGATTTTTAGTTTATTACTTTTTTTATTATTAATATCTAGTAGATTTGGATATAAAATATTGGTATTGTGATATTATTACATGATTAATTTGATTGGTTTTATTCTGATTTTTGTTTTATTATACTTTATGGTTTTAAATTATTGTTATTATTTATGTGATTTTTGTTTCTTAATTTTTGATGAAGAATGGATGGGAGTTTTATGTCTTCTATTTATAGTACTTATACTATTAAAATTATATATTGCTATTCTTATTTTATTTATGGAACAATTGTATATTAGATTAGGTGTGTTTGTTTTTATATATATGTTAACATTTTATATTTTGTTTTGCTTTATTTTAGTTATGATGTTAATATGCTTCGTTTACTTTTATATTATTTTTATAAAACTTGTAATTTTACAATGTTGTACTTGTGTGTTGGTTGGTTTGAATAGTTTTGCAATAGTTTCTCTTTTGTTTGTTTTAAGCGTTAATAATTTTAGTTTTCTATTTTTAGTATTTGTTTCTACTAAAAATTACATTTTTTATATGTATTTAAATTTTCATTTTATTTATAGTTGCAGTTTGGTGATATTAATCATTTTATATTACTTTTTTATTGTGTATAATATGTTTGACTTTAAATATAATGAGAACTATTTTTTAATTAATTTTATTTTTTTCAGTTTCTTCAATAATCTAATTATAAGTACTTTGTTAGCTTGTTTATTTCTTTGTATAGGTGCAATTCCAATTGTATTTGGATTTTTTTTAAAAGTATTTTGCTTATTATTACATTTAAGTTATTTAGGTATTTGTATTATTTTTTTCTCTGTTGTATGGCTAGTTATAATCTATATTTTTTACTTTAGATTAATAGTTAATATTTTCATATTTTCTTATCAATTTTTAGGATTTTGGGTTGTAAGACTACATTTATATTCTTGCATTAATTTGGGTTTTATGTTATGTTTTTTTATTTTTATTTTATTTTTTGATATTATTAACTTATTTGATTTGATTTTATAATTAATGAAATGATAAATACAATATAAAATCCATTATTAATTGATATATCATTGTACAGAATATAAATATCTGTAACAATGCTGAAAACATATCTAATGCATATAAAAATAAATAAAATATAACACAAAATAAAAATGCTATAGAGAAAACCAAAAATAAAATAAAATCGCATAATAAAAAATATAAAGAAAATACGATTAAAAAATAGACAAAATCACAAAACATTAACATCAAAAAATGAGAAGAAAATAAATTACAAAACATTCGTAAAAATGTTGAGACAGATCTACACAATAGAGAAAAACACTCCAATATACATAATAAGAAACGTAAAAAGAAAACATCCATAGAAGAATCACCTACTAAAAAATGACTAAATAATATAAAATCTAATAAAAAACAAAAACAAAATATAAATGCTACATAATACATAAATGCAATACAAAATAATATATAAATATTTAAATAAGATATACAATAATATGTTATTAAACTATAAAAATTAAATAGTAAAAATCATACACATAATAAAAAACATAAACCCACAAATAAATTAAAATCAAATAATACAAACATACAAAAATCTGCAGCATATACATATAAACAATTAAAATATATAATAAAAACACAATTCGATCACAAACTCTCCCTTCCGCCTTTCCCCTTTATATTAATTTTATATTTATCTATTATTTTATATATTTAATCTAATCTACACACTACTAACATAAAAAGTAATAATACCCAAAACTGTAATTCCATTCAAATTGGATATGCTAAAATAACATATAAAGCTAAAAATCCACTCATAAAAATACTATAAAATAATATTAAAGAATATGTTAATCACAGCATTGAACTTCTACAATATACAAATCATAAAATACAGTTCAAAATAAATAAAAATAAAGCAAATAAAAGAATAACCATTAGAAGTAGACCCATAAATTTATCAGGAACAGCTTTTAAAAATCCAAATAAATATAAAAAAAATCATTCAGGTAGAATTTTATCACTAGTTTTTAATGTATCGACTATTACTCAAGACTCCTCGTGGAAAACAAAATATCAATTAATAAATATAAAATACATAACACAAAATAAAATTGAAAATGCAAGAAACATATCACGTAAATAAAATCACATACAAAAACATAATCTTTCACAATAAAAAGCGAAACGATCACAAAAACCATCCGAACTCATAAAATAATGCAAACAAAATAAATGCATAAAAACAACCAAAATAAGAAGAAATGGCATTAAAATATGTAATACATGTAATTTTAATAATGTAAAATCATTTATAAATTCACTTCCTCAAATTCAATAACATAATCATGTTCCTATTACTGGCACTGTGGCTAAAATATTACTAAACACAGTCAGACCTCAATATGACATCATAGTACAAGGTAAAACATATCCTACAAAGGCTATTACTATTATAAAAATAAAGATAACAAAACCTACAATTCATACTAAAATATGAGTATCAAATAAAATAATTAATACTATACATTTAAAAATATGCACATATAATAAAAAATATAATAAAGAAGTAAATACAATATGAACACTTCTTATTATAAATCCTAAATCAAAATCTCATAAAAATATAACAAAATATCAATTAGAACAAATAAAACAACCAAAAAATAATCATGCTAAACAAGCTCCACAACAAATTTGAATGGCAATAAAAAAACCTAAACTAAATCCTACACCATATATTCGTAATAAACAACCAGAAGTTAAAAGACCCTTTCTTTTTTCTCCGCTTTATATATTATTTTTTATTATTTTTATTATACTTTTGATATAAAATAAAAATTACACACACAAATATACACAACATAACACATCGAAATAAACAAATCGTAATAAAAAGAACCAAATACAATCTACAAAATGTCAATATAAAACTACAACATATAAAAAAACAAAACGTGTATCCATACACAAAAAATTAAATAAACGCATAAAAATAATAAATAATAAAAATACACCTAAAGCTACGTGACTAAAATGTAATAAATCGATTACAAACAAAATGGAACCAAAAATACCACAACTACACGTAACAAACAATAATGTAAATTCTCACAACTGATTCCACAAAAATAAAAAACCAAATAAAATTCCGACCCATAATACGAAAATACAAACAACAAAAAATCTAAATCAAACTAAAAATAAAAAAAAATTACAAAATAAACCACTAACAAATAATAAAAATGTATTTATCAATAAATTAAACAGATCCATAAAGAACCAATAAAAAACAAAACCATAATCTACTAATAAACAGCAAAATAATAATGGTAAACAAAAAACAAAAGCAAATTCACAACACACGAAAATAACATAGCCAAATACCACAGTAAAAAAAGTAATAAATAATACAAGTTCACTAATAACAAATCAAATAAAACAATATTGAACAGTACGCAAAAATGTACAAAAATCAAAAATACCTCGTAAAAAATCTACAAATAAATCACATATTAATAATAAAATGCAAAATAATAAACAAACCAAAAAAAATACAAAACACATATCAACAAACATAAAACTACCAAAACAACAAACCATAAAACCACATAAACATACAACATAATAGCAAATACAAATAGCAGGCAAAGATAAAAAAACAAACACCCTTCCCCTCCGCCTTTTAAACAATTTTATTTATTATAATTTATTACACAAAACACATCTCCAAATCGATCTCGGTCCCCTCAATTTCCTCGAAGCCTTCTGCCCCCGCTTTCCCCTAATGCAATCCGCTCGTCGCCGGGAATTCCTTCAACCCCAAATCAAAATCCCTTTGGGATGCTCCAAACAAGCTGTTCCGGGTTCCTCCAACTTCCTTTAAAGTCTCTGGTTCTCCTTTTCCCCCCAAAACAAACCCACTTGCTTCTTTCTCTCGCAATTCTCGTCCAAGATCTGCTCCCAAACTCCTTACCCAAATTTATTATCATCCTTCGTATTCTCCCTCCCTGCGTGCCCCCTCCTTTCACTCTACTCCAGTCCCAAGTCGTTTCGATTCCTTTCTCAAATTTCAACTCCCCGTTCCCTCCTCTCCCTCTCAAAGTCCGACCCCTTGCTTGCTCGCCCCCTTCCGTCTCACTTTCCGTATCTTCCGTCCTCGGGGTCCCAAAATTCTCCTCTGCTCCTCCAATTAACTCGAGTCTCCCTTTCGCTTGCCCGCTGTCCTCGCCTTCTCCCGCCTGCTCTTCCCCTCTTCATTCGTCATCGGTAAACACTGTTCTACTGTTTTATATTCACATAACTTTTCAGTTCCTCTGTGCAAATAACCTATAATTACATCGATATAAGTTATAAACTCACCTGAAAAATATAATAAACAACATAAAACACCATGTGCTGCAGGATGTTGTGGACCGAATGTAAAACGATATAAATGCCTTTTATGTTTTGTTGTAATCATGTTTTTTTATAATTAATTTTACCATATTTTATTTTTTATAGTACAAAAAGGTTGTTTATTTTTCGTAGCTTTATGTCTTCTATAATAAAAAGTAATTTATTTTTAGATACTAATATAAAATTTATGATAAATTATGTTGATAAATACAATTTAATTTATAGTAATTTAATTGGGGTAATGATTTGATTAAATTTATTGCACATTAATATTGTACTTATTAAAAAAACATATTTTTTTATAATAAATAATTTAGAATATTTAATAATGTTATATTATAATAACTTTATTTGAAAAAAGAGAGATTCGTTGGAGGGATTTGGGGAGTTATTTGGGGGGGAGAGTTTTGAGGGGAATTTGAGGATATGGAGTTTTTGAGGGATAAATTTAGATGGGGGCGGGAGAGGGGAGGCGGGTGTTTATTGGGTTGGTGGGAGAGGGAGCGGATAGAGCGGAGGGATTATTTGTTGGGGGAAGAGGCATTTCGAGGAGTTTTAGGGGGAAGGACCATATTTGGGTGGAAGATTGATGGAGGATAGAAAGACGTTTTTTATTCGATGGGGGCAACCTAATTGGACCGATTTTAGATGACTTTTAGTGTGTTAACTGTGATTTATAAAATTAATATATACATTATAATTACCCAACAAATATTTTCCCTTCAATCTCCCCCCCTTGAAAGAAAAGTGCCTTCTGGCTCCCTTCCTGTGTGTTAGCTCGTTGGACCTGCAATCCCCTTCCGCGGTCTTTAAAAGTCCTCGCCGATGAAACCCCCTCCCCTTCGAAAATTCTACGCCCTGGAAGACTTTCCCCGAACGAAATCCGCTCAATCCCCAAACAAATACGCTGAATTCCCGTCTCTCCTGTCTTCTTGGGTCTGTCCCCCTTTCCGGAAAACTCCTTTTAAAGTTGTATTCTAATTTTTATTATTTATTTGATATATAATAATTACATATTATTATTCTAAATAATAAAAAAAATAATAAAAATTTAATATGGAAAAACATCTATTTATTCTAATTTTACATTTTATAATACACCTTTATAGGTGCATTAATTACTGCACGTTATCTATATTTTATAGATTGGTGGGCAACAATACCTTTTTAATTTTTTGTTTTATCTAATATTGCAAATTTAATATAATTAATTATTTTTGATTATAAAATTTGCAACTCCATTCGATATCCTTATCATGGTGTCAAAAAAACATAATATTGGATATTTAAAAATATGAATAAATATAATGAAATATAATTAATAATTACTTTCATTTTCTATTTGCATATACCGAATGGTGTTTAAAAACAAAGAATTTTTAAAAAGATATTTGACCTAATCTATAGAACATAAGATAACCTTGGGCTAAAATAATTTTATAATATTTAAACGCATAGATATTACCGCAACGGCTGGCATCCATTTCTAACTCAGGAGTTAATTTTGTTTACTATTTTTGTATTTTTTTTATTGTACACTTTTTCCACACCTTTATATTAGCATTAACAAAATAATCTAATCAAAATTATAAATTAATATTAACTATTCCTAAATAATTTTTTTGATTTAAAATAAAATAAACTAAAATAAAATTAAAAAACATTTAAAATAATTAATATGAATAATAACAATTGACTTATAAAATATATTTTATACAATTAATTATAAATGATCCTTGCGTACTGTTGTTTATTTTAAATTTATATTAAAATTAAATATATAAACAAATCTGCTTTACAACGATTTTAACCCAACTAACGAATTGCAATTTTGATGAACAATCAATTTTTGGCAATAAGTAGACGATGAAACACATTTAGTTTTAATGCTTGTTAACCTGCTCGAACCTTTTATTATTTCAATAAGTATAGTTCTTTTTCTATATAACAAGATATAGTATTGCCCCAATCAAACATACAATTACATATTATAATGTTCTCTTTGTAAAGGAGAGTAGGACTTGCCCTATTTTAATTTTTTGATTTTTATTAAAATCTTTATTTTAATTTATTGATTACTTTGTTTGTTTTAATTTTAAAATTTTCTGTGGAACACTTTAATAATTAGTTAACAAATTACTATGCTACTAATAATTTTTAATTAAGGTTTATATTTTGTTTAATAGGATTATTAAAATATATATATATATACCAGAATAATCTTAAATATATTACTTAGACGAGCGCATTTAATAAACGCATTTAAAATTTGATAATTTTATTAACAACATATTTGTATTTTTAAAAATATATTATTAAAAATAATTCTTATAGATTATTATAGTTACTTTTTATTTAACAAATATTAAATATTAAAATATTTTATTTCATTTTATTTATACACCATTTAAATTATTATTTTACTAAGTACAAATTAAATTTGTAATTTTAATATTCAATTAAATATATTTATTTTATTTTAAATATTGGTTTAAAACATATAATTTTTATATTTTTCATAATATTCATATTTGAATTTGAATAATTATTTATTAAATTAATTGGATTATTTTACTATATTTCTTTGGTACATATAGAACAACTGTTTACATCATTAATTAAATATTTAAACATTAAATTATAAATTATAAACTATAAATAACAGTTCAAGAAACTTTAAATATATTTTTTATTATATGAATTAATAAATATTAAACTAAATATAAAACAACAAATTTACTATTTAAAAATATTACATTAATATTTATTTAAATTAAAAATAAAATTATAATACAAAATTTTAATAATTAAATTTAAAAAAATCATTATTATTAAAAATAATATTTGATTCAATACATAGGAATTTATATCGGTCAAATAAGACCTATTATATTATGCGCAATATTAAATTAATCCTGAGGAGTCGATACTGGAGGAAAAAGATTTAATTTAATTTTGCTTTATTTTACATTTAATTTTATATTTAATTTAATTTAATTTAATTTTGCTTTATTTCACACCTAATTTTATATTTAATTTAATTTCATTTTGCTTTATTTTACATTTAATTTTATATCTAATTTAATTTAATTTGATTTAATTTATATTAGGTTTTACTTTAGGTCAAATGAGACCCACTATGTCAGACACAGCACTAATTTAAGTGTGCGATGCTGCTACTTGGGGAAAACAAGTGGTGTCTGTAATGTGATTTCGTATTGGTCAAAGCAAAAACAAATGCAACTTGATTTGACTTCACTATAAAAATAAGAGAAATTTACCATTTTTGTTTTCTATAAAATCCAAAGGAAATTCCTTTAGAAATATCAGAAAACAAATAGTAATCTAATATAATTTCCCTTAAAATAAAGCAAAATCATATTAGGACGACATTTGTTTTGCAATAAATCCAAAGAGAATCCAAAGAGATTGCCTTTAGAAATATCAGAAAACAAATGTAAACCCAATATGATTTCCTTTGTTGATTGGGAAAACAAATCGCATACAATTTGATTTTGCTTGTATACCATATGAAATTAAATCAGACACGACTTGTTTTCCATCAAGCAATTGGAAAACAAATCAAAATCCAATTTGATTTCCTTTGTTGATTGGGAAAACAAATCGCATACAATTTGATTTTGCTTTTACAATTGGAAAACAAATCAGAAAAAAATTCCGGCTTACATAAGGACATAGGTATATTTGCGTAGCAAATATTCTCTATGTCCTCACAGTGGTGTATATAATAATATATAATTAATAATATATAATAATAATAATATATATATAATAATATATACTACTAATATATATATAATAGTTATATATAATATAAACACGCGCGCGCGGAAAGGATTTCTTGATTTGTTTTTCCTTTTGCAAAAGCAAAATCAAATCTACTCTCATTTAATTTCATATTAAACAAAGCAAAAACAAAGGACAACTGATTTGATTTGCATTTGTTTTCCTATAAATTCTAAAGAAATTCCTTTAGAAATATTAGAAAACAAATATAAATCTAATCTGATTCAACTAAAAATAAAGGAAATTAAATTAAGTTATCATTTGTTTTTCTATATATTCAAAGGAAATTCCTTTAAAAATATTAAAAAACAAATATAAACCTAATATGATTTCCTTTATTTTATAGGAAAATCAAATCAGTTATGATTTGTTTTTGCTTGTGCTAAATATAAAATTAAATTAGATACGATTTGTTTCCTTCAAGCAATTGGAAAACAAATTAGAAGCCGATCTAATTTGGTGCGATTTCGTTTAAATTTAGATTATATACCCTTATCACAGACGCACCACCGTGGAAGAATAATATAAAATACATATTAGTAAAAGGAATTTTTGGAGTTGCAATGTCAAACACCTTTCATATTAGACATCTTTTGTTTTAATGGTATATAGTTGTTATATTAATTCTTATTTAATTTAATTTAGACTCGTTCTCATTTTAATATATTATTACGCACTTAATTTTATATTTATTTTTATTTATTTTATATTTATTTTTATTTATT
>JASAOB010002539.1:0-20561 GCA_030849825.1 Herpetomonas tarakana | reverse complement strand
CAGCGTCGTGATTTTCGTCTCCTCCGTTGTGGCACTCGGACTGTGCGGCTTCATTGTCAGCGTCATCCGCTTCGACTACCGCCCCTATGGCAGCGTCGAGCCAGGGCTCATCGTGCTTGTCCCTGTGATGGTGCTGAGCTTCGTGAACATGGTTCTCTGCTCTGCAGGCTCGTGCTTCGGCATCACATACTGCGGTGAGTACGGCTGCTGCGGTGTCGGCGGCGACCCCCGCCGCCGTCGCACCAACCCGGGCCACACTCACAACAGAAAGCCCATCGTGGTGGATCGCGTCACGGGCTACCCCGTCGCCATCCCGGTCCGCATGAATGACGCGGCGTCGGACAGCTCTGACGAGCGTCCTGCTGGCGTTTACATCTCTGTGGGTACCCCCGGCTACCAGCGCCGGCCAAATGGGTACAACTACTACCGCGACGGCTATCAGCACAGGGCGGCCAAGCAGGCCAACTATGTGTAACCTTCTCCCTCCCGCCGCCTCCACCCTTTCCCCTGTCCTGTCTCTCTGCCTCCTGAGGATCTCCTCACCCCTTCCCCCTTCCTCTCCCCACAACGCTCGCTTCTCTGATTTCTCGTATTTTCCTCCTCTCCATCCTCTCCCTATTCACGCCCTCCTTCCGTCTCCGCTGTTCTACTCTCTTGCGCGGTCCACCGCACAGCACAGCACGCATCAGGAAGCCAAGGGAGAACGAAGCGACGTGTCGTCTTCACCACCCACATTCTGCCATGAGGCATGCCAAATGCCTCATTTCCCTCCCCCTCTTCTGTCCTTTATCATCAAAAACAACACTTCTCTTTCTCTTCTGTTCTGTTTCCTCTCCCTTGCGGACCCCCTCCCCCTCCTTTTCTCCCCAATCGCGTGTGCCCTGGCGGAGTCGACATGAAACGCGAATGTGACAGGAAGGAAGAGAGAAAAGGAGATGCAGGGGAGCGACCGAGCAGGGAACTTACCATGTACATACACAAGGTGAAGGGCAGATTCGGACTCCCCCCCTCCCCCATACGTTTCGAATAGGTCTCCGTTCTGCACTCATTCCTTCTCTCTCTCTGCCTCTCTCTCTCTCTCCCTTACGACCCATCCCACGCCAATTCTTTGCTGTTCCCTCTCCCTCCCCTTCCCCCCCCCTGTGAAAGGCATCATCCATCCCGCTGTGAGAAGGCATGTGCACCATCCTTGTCAACAATACTGGCGCCTTCACGTATACACAGCGAAGAATAACACCATTGTGAGACTGTCGAGCAGCTCCCCTCCACCATCTGCCCCACCTGCAACTCTTTCCGCCTCTCCCCATTCTCCTGCCACTCGCAGCTCCTTCCCTTTTCCCCTCTATTGCTTGGGTGAGGTGTCTCGTTCAATTGCCATCCGCTTCTCTCTCTCTCTCTTCTCTTCCTTCTCTCCAGCTCTTCTCGTGATGCCCTCTGCCCCCAGTTCCCCTTCCCCTTCCGCTGCCTTATTGCTCGTGGCAAAGAGCATCCCTTTGCAACTAATATGTGCTTCACTCAAAGCTCTCCTGCCCCCTCACCCCATCTCTTTCCTTCCTCAACTGTCATACCTTCGACTGACCTCATCGCAAAGAGCAGAAAGGTAAAGGGAGCATGCATGAGTACATGAGAAAGAGGTAGGACTGACTGGCGACGCCCACGAGCTTCACTGCGCGCATGAACTCGGCTTGTTGTCCCCTACCCCTCTTTTCTCCCCTTCCCCCCTCACCACCACCACCATGTGTGGTTGGCGTGCGGGCGGCACACCACACGCTGCAGATCTCAGTATCCCCCACCCTTTTCTCCCCTTCCCATTGTGTCTGCACCGTAGTCTCACAGGTAAAGAGTATCAGGGTAGAGCGCTAACTCTGAAGGGGAATACACTACCCAAGGATAGGAAGGCCTCCGTCATCTCACCCCCGTAGCTGACCCTCCGCCACCACCCCCCTCTTTGCGGTCGGTTTCCCTTAACTCCTGCCCATCCTTTAAATCTCTCCTCGCTCCTTATTCCTCCTCCCCCTCCGCATCCTTCTGCTGTGCCAACAAACTCGATTGTCACTCCAGGCAAAGAAAGAGAAAAAAAAAAACAGCTCCCGCACGTCACGTTTGCGAGTGCAGGGCCCTCTCTCCCTCCCTCTACCTTTCTACCTCTCTACCTCTTTCCCATCTCCCCTTCTCCCCCATATTTCTGCATGTGAACAAGGCATCGTAGATAAGTCGCTCATTCATTTCGTACCTTTTCCTCTTACCATCTAACCCCCCCCCTCTCTCTCCCTCTCCCTCTCCCTCTCTCTGCATTACCGTCCTATTCCTCTCTTCTTCCTTCTTTCCCTTTCCACTTTGCAAAACGATATAACCGGAGAACACTAACGACAGTTTCTGTCACCATCACCACTCACCCACTACCGAAAGCGCCTACAACGGGGAGAGAAGCGAGAACCATGATGCTATACGGTCCTACATGCCACCTCTCCACACGTATTATCGTGCTTATCTTCAACGTTGTGGCAGCCATCCTCGTCTGTGCGTGCTTCCGCACCACCTTCTTCCGCGTCGACCTTCGCATTGGCGGGCCGACCAGCGGCAGCAACAGCAGCGGCAGCGCGACAGGGGCCGAGTATGTCACTGGAAGGGTGAGCTACGGCATGTTTCTCTGCGTGGCCGCCACCGTCGGCAACGCCGAGGAAGGTACGACGCAGCAGTCCTCGAACCACTGCACGACCGACGGCTCCCAGGCTGCCTCTGGTGCCTTCGCCATCATCGGTGCGGTCTTGTGCTTTCTCTGCATGTTCCTGCTCGTCGTCCTCGTCGTTGTGCAGGCGTCATGGAACTGTGGTGAGAAGGTCTGGGTGCGGCTGGAGCGACCCGCATCCATCGCGGCCATCGTCGTGCAGTCGTCCGCCCTTCTCTGCTTCTTCGTGTCCTTCTGCATTACTCTGTCTACCGTTGGAAATACGGCAATGCGCCTTCGCCCACTGCTTGGCGTACCCTTCACGGACACGGAGAACGCTTGGGGCTTCGCTGATGACGCGGGCAAGTCGACGCTGGCGACGCCGTCCAGCGCGCGGGTTGTCACGGTGACGGCGTACACCGGCTGCGATGCTCTTTGGCTGATGGTGATCATCATCCTCTTGTCCATCGCCAACACCATCATGGTCTCCATCCCGCAGATCATCGGCGTCAACCTCTGCAATACATTCCCACTCATCAACGCGACCAGCAGCACTGTCAGCGAAGCTGCCAACGGCCCGGAGGCGACGGCAGGCGGCCGTGCCACGGACGGCTGTGACGGGGAGGACGACATCGCCAGCGACGTGGCAAGCGAGGACAAGGCCGGCCTTGAAGAGGACAGCCACCGCGCTCAGCACGAGATGAGGAGCAGTGAGTCCGGCCGCAGCGCACGCGCGTCCCGCCTGGGCACCCTCGGCCAGGTGGTCTCCGTCATTGGCAAGAAGCTCTCGCCAAGCAGCATGGGCTCCAAGTTAACCTCCTCCTTCGCTGCCGCCACGGAGAAGATCCGCCCCTCGGCAGCCAACAACACAGCCGCCGCCGCCGCCGCAGCGGGGGGAACCAGCAATGCTCACAGCACTCGGGACCGCTACGACGACAGCGGCATTGGCAGCGATAGTAGTGATAAGGATAGCGACAGCGACAGCGACGACAGCAGCAGCAACAGCAGCAGCAACAGCAGCAGCAACGGCAGCAGCAGGGACGACACGGACACGGACGACAGCGGCAATGGCAGCGACAGCAGTGTATTTCGCCTGTCGCGCAGTGCACGAGGCAGCGGGGAGCTTGTGCCTGGCCTGGTCACGATTGTTGGTGCGAGGGACCAGTGCACGGACCTGCCGCACCACGCCCGCACCGCCAAGAGCCGCCGGAAGCACGCGAGACTGGCAGGCGGCGGCGAGGACAGCGCGGGCGACGATGTCGAGGACGGAGAATGTGCTGTGCTTGTTAGGGAACTGTCCGATGGCGATGGCGCCTCTGCCTCCTCCTCCACCGCTGGCGAGGACGAATGCCGTGACAACGGCGCGGCAAGAAAGAAGAAGAGGCACAGGAAGCACCACCGGAAGCACCGCTCTCCTCCTAGCGAGATGCTGTCGCAGGAGCTGCACATTAGGCGCGACAAGGCACTGCCGAGGCCGAAGCGCGACTCTCTGAGTTCCGGCTCCGGTCGCAGCGCCAGTAGCACAACGAGCTCCGCGACTGAAGCCGGCGACGGCAGCCTCCACCCCAGCGGCAATGCCACGGGACTCGGCAACATGACTAATGTGGTGGGCTTCGAGACCAGCGCGCACGGCATCCGCAGCAGCGGCTTGATGAACATGACCGCGGCCTCGTCCTCTCCGCAGCCGCCCGCCACAAACCCTCACACGAACTCCTTTGCCCGCCCAGTCGTTCCGATGGTGGCCTTCGGTCCGTCAGCAGTTGCTGCAGCTGCGGCAGTGGCCGATCCACGGCAGACTGCCGCTCAACAGCAACAACTGCGCCACGTAGCCATGCTCAGCCAGCACGCGCCACCGAGCAGCAGTGTCAACGTGAATCGCGCTGCGGCTGGTAGCATGCATGCCAACGCCAATCATAGCCAGCCCTCCTTCAGCCCGAGGCAGCCCAGATGCTGAAGAAAGTCAGAGGCTCACTGGCACACCATCTTTCTCCCTTCCTCTCGCTTCTCCTCTCACCTACCTGTTTGTGCCCTCTCCTCTTCTCACCCCCTCTCCCACTTCCTCCCTCCACTGTGCGTGCCTCATTGTTTTCTCTCTCCTAATAGCCCTTTCCCGACACCATCCTTCCGCGCATTTTCCCTCTCCCTTCTTTCCCCTCTTCCTTCTCCCCCACTTCCCTTGCTTCTGCCATCGTTGTCGTCGAGGCCTTAAACGTTAACTTGCATGTGCATACATTGAGGAGACGACAGTGCATCATATCCACATACATATATACATGTTTAAACGAAGGGACAACAGCTTCGAAAAACATAATTAAAGCGTGTTGGGGGTACTCTCCCATTCTTTTGCGGTTGCTCAAACCATTATCTGCGTTCCCATGTGCTCTTATTCTTCCTCTCCCCCCTCCCCCTCTTACCGCAGATTTATGGCCCCTCCATCCACCATGTCTTGAAGGAGCCAAGCACCTCCTCCCCTGCCCTCCATTCCGTTCCCTGCCTGGCGATCCCACCTCGCTCCTGTGCACAGCATCCTCCTTTGGTGTGTGTATGAGTGTGTCTTGCCAGATGGCATGCGTGCGGGTGAGGCTCTCTCTCTTGTCCTTCCTTCCTTTCGTGCTTATCCTTCTTTCTGCCTTTGGATATGTACCACTTCTCCCTCCCCCTCCCTCCTCCTGTGCGCCACACGATATACTCCCTTCCCCTATCTCCCCCTCCGTCATTACTGCTATCACCATTATTATTACTGTCTTGTTTGACTTCTCTCTCTCCTCCCCCCTTTTATCTCCGTCCAGAAGCTCTTCTTCGATTCCAAACCATTTCTTTTCTCTCTCTTTGCTTCATTCTATTTCTTTCTTCTCCCGTTATCTTTCTCCTTCCTCTCCTCCCCCCCCTTCTTTGCTCTTCTGTTTCGTCTTTCCCTCTATCTCTCTCCCCCCTCTCTCCCCCCTTCACCTTTTCTTAGTGCATTACTCAGCTCTCTTTCGCACTCTGTTGGTGTATGTGCGTGTGTGTGTGTGCGGTATTGCGTAGCGGGAGTCCTTCCCCCCCTCCCCTCCAGCAGCCCATCACGGCAACCTATCCACACAAAGAGAAGATAGTGAAGCAACAACAACAACTGAAGAAGGAAAGCGCGTGACTCGCTGCTCTGCGCTTTGGCTACGAATGGAGGAGGAGGAGGGGCATCCTCCTCTTTCCCCCCCACTCTCACCAAACCATTTGGCGAGCGATGCAGCGCGGCACCGTGTCTCTACCACCTTTGCAGAGGACGGACAACATCCTTTCGCCTGTGCCCCAGTGAGGGTTCTCAAGTTTCCCCCTTCCCGCGTTACCCACACCCTTCCTCTCCCTCTTCCCTATCCTATCTGTACCAGTTTCACTAAGTGCCACTCTTCACGTCTTACCACACCCCCCTCACCCTCCCCCCCTTTAGCCAGAGTTTCTCTCCCACGCACGTAGTCAGGACACAAAGGTAAGCGCGGAACTCAACGAGTAGCCACTCCCCCCATCTCCCTTCTCCCACTCCTTTTCTTCCTTTTCTTCCTTTTCTTCCTTTTCTTCCTTTTCTTGCGGTGAGTTGGATTTCACCCCCTTCTGTGCACATCCGTGGGATTGAACGCGCATTGCTCGTGTCCTATCCCTCCCTCCCTCCCCTTCCGCAACCATTCGTTCGATCGCTGAGCATTAAAAAGAGCGTCCACCCGATCCCCTCCCCCTTCCCCTCCTCCTCGCGACACCGCATACTTTCCTACCACTCCCGCTCTCTCAACCTCTCCTGTGCCCTTCTCTACTTGACTTCCGCCTTCCTAAGAACTATCCTATTCCTCATCTTTCGCTCTGCGGACACACACGCACACACACAAGCACACAACACGGACTGCCGGATCCGCACACCAAGTCATCATGCCGGGCCCTTGCTGCCATCTGGTTTCTCGCATCTTCCTGATGATTCTGAACGGTGCCGCGGGAGTGATGGTAGTGGCTTCCCTGATGATGACCTTCTACCGGAACGATGCCACGTACTGGCCCACGGCTGAAGCACATCTTGACAACAAGACCATCAAAGATTTGAACGAGTACTATAGCCTCTTCAAATGCTACAGCGTGCAAGACGGCTATGTGTTTCCGTTTAACTGCAATTCCAACTTGTACAAACCAGCAGGCGCCTTTCTCATCATTGCCGTCATTGGCTGCGCCATAAACTTTGTCCTTAGCGCCATCCTGCTGGGCATCCAGAACAAGTGGAACCACGGTCACGAATGCTGCGTGAACCACGAGCGCGGCTTCGGTATCGCCGTGCTTATCACCTCCTTCATCCACTTCATCTCGTGCGTGATCGGCATGGCTATCGTGGTGAAGTCCGTCGGGGACCTCAACAAGACATTCAAGGCTGTAAAGGGCATGTCGTTTAGAAGCGAAAGTAATAATACGATTCTCTTTGGGGACTACGGCGGCCAGGCAGGCGAGATTGTGCTGATCGTCGCGTTTGTAGTCTCCCTGATCTGCCTCCTGCTTGCCGCCGTGCCGTGCCTGTTGGGGCTGCAGTACTGCGGCTGCTGGGGTGCCGGCTGCGGTGCCGATGAGTCTGAGGAGGACACGGATGACACAGAGGACCAGGAAGACGACGAGCGGCCCCCCACCATGAACGGCAAGCGCGGCGCCGCCACCGGCATCTACACCGGCTCTGGCTCACAGAAGGGTGGCTCCTCCTCGCAGATGAGTGCCACTGAACGCCGACAAGAAGCGCTGCGCCGCCACCGGCATCAACGGGACGATGCGGAGAGTGTCAGCAGCGAGGAGTCTGCCTGAGCCCCACGATGCGCGTCTCCTCAGAGAAGGAAATGTGAGGAAAGCAAGGATGGCGGCGCGGGGTGGGGGAGGAGAGGGGCACGGCGTGAGGCGTGAAGTGGCCAGCCGCAAAGGGAATCAGCATGGCAGCAATAAACAGTGGGAGGTGAAGAACAGGGAAGGGGACACGCATCAGCATCAGTCGCCGACCTCCCGCTGCTGTCATGGACCAATAGACTCCTCCTGGCGCTTCTTGCTTGTACCCCACAACGCCCCCTGCTCCGTGTTTCTCTCTTCCCCTTCCCCCCCCCCCCCGGACATAGTATCCCCGATTTGCTGCTCTCTTCCCTCCTCTGGGCATTTCCCTTCCTCTGACGCGTTCCTACCTGTGCCTTCATCGTGGCATGCCATGTGTGTGTGTTGTTGGCTCTCCACCTTTGCTTCACTCTTCTCACTTCCTCCGCCCCCTCCCCCCCCCTGTTCCTTGTGTTCCACACATCCGTTTTTTTCCCGCAAGTTTCTCCCCCCCCCCCCCGATTACCGCTTCATTATGACTTCCTTTGCTACTCCTCCCCCGCCCTCTTCCCTCTCGTACGGGAAGTCTGTCCTTACAGCTATGTGAACGCTACTCCCCACTCACCCCTCCTCTCCCCTCCCCCACATTGGGTTGTTGATTCTTCGCTTTTGCTTCAGCATGTCATTTGGACCTTCCCTCCTGCCTTTCTCCTTCCCTTCTCTTCTCTCCTTCTTGTGAACTCCCCCTCTGTTTTTTTTCTCCTGTCCCCGCGGCTCCCGCAAAGACGCTTAACACATAAGTGTGGGTGTGGCCTGTGGTTCTTTCCTCTCCTCCTCCTTGTACTTCTCTCTCCCCATCATCCCACTGCCCCTGCACTTCGCTCTTTCCCTCTCTCCCTGCCGCCCTCCCTGTTGCTTGTTTTTGTTTTTGTTTTCTCCTTCCCTTTCCCTTTCTGTCGATCATGTCTTTGTGAACAGCCATCGACACGAAAGCGAGCGAGCGAGTGGGGGAGAGAGAGAAGGAGGGACACCCCTGCCAAGGTCCACTCGCCGGCTCGCTGTGTCGCCTTCGAGTTCCGCTCTCCCCCCTCCCTCTCTCCCTCTCTCCTCATCTCGCGTTCCCACGCCATATTCTACACCTCCGCACACACACACATGTGACGCAACGCAAACACCCCCCCCCCTTCCCTCCCCCCTCACATCCTTCCTCCGGCCTCCCCGTCCCTCTCGCGCCAAGCCATCACCAAGGAGCTGTTTCCAGTGTGTACGTCCCCATTCCTCGCTACGCCACGAAGCCCTCTCTCACTCTCTGTCTCCCGCGGTAGTTGTCTACCCCTTCTTTCTTGGACTTGCCGTTCTCTTTTTCTTCCTTCACTACACAGTCCTTCGTATATGCATTCATGTGCTTGTTTATATCTTCATGTGCTCTCTCTCTCTCTTCTCATTTTTCTCAAACAGAGAACTCGAAAACAACGAGAAACCGGCAACATATCAGGCGTACCCGGAAGGATTTAGGGGGCTATGAGAAACGCACGAGGGGCGAAGACGTGTGCACTGTGCGTGGGATTGCCAAGATGAGGGCTGCAGCGGGGGGACGTGTGTCCATGTCTCCTTTCCCTCCCTCCTCATTTACTACACACGCTTCCTCTCTCCCTCTTTGTGCGGCTGATTAGTTTCATCCCTCTGCTGGATAGATTTGCCTCCTTCTCCATCACGGAGGTCCAGCGTGTGTCTCCCCCCCCCCCTCCCTCCTCTCCTTGCCATTAGGTGCGCCATACGGAGGAGGGAGACCATCAGGTCACGTTGCAGCCTCACACCATGATTCGCCCCACCGTGTGGGACCACCGCCGGTTGCCGTATGTGCCGGACCACCCGTGCGCATACCTCTTCTACCTCGTACCTGGCGATGCCGTGCTTCGCGTGGTGGTGCCGAACGCGAGGGGAGAGTATCACCATCTGTACCCCGGCCTGCCGTACTACGAGCGCGTGCGCTCGCCCGGCGACGGCGCCGACGATGGTGTGGACCCGATTGCGCTGCTGGAATGCCAACCACCGCGCTTGATGAAGGACGTGTCAACATCAACGGAGCAGTGGGAGCTGTGGGAGCAGTGGGGAGCGAAACGCAGAAGGGAGGGGGAGAGAGAAAGAGAAGATGTGGCCCACAACTGACAACGGCAGCTGGCCTTTCTTCTGCTACTGGCTTCCCCCCTGCACGCAGTTAGGGGCGTGGGTGTGTCACCGTGGCCCTGCCAACACTCCTCACACCGCAACGAGAAGGAAGCAGAGAAGGCTGAACGAGGAAGACATGGAAAAGGGATGGGGCAGGCCTCCTGGGTTTCTCATTCCATATCGCACGTATGTCCGCGGGCGGTCACGCGATGTGTGTGTGCATGCATGTGTGTGTGTGTGTGTGTTCGAGCGAGGGATACTCCTCTGTTGGTACTGCTCTCTCTCTCTCTCTCTCTCTTTTTCTATCTCCTCCTGTTCCTCTCTACCTGTCCAAGGAAAGACGTACTACTGCATTCCCCCCCCCCTTTCTCCTTCCCTTCCCTCTAGCTTGCACACTGCTGCGTTATTCCTTCTCCTTACCCTCCGCTCCCTCCCCCTTTCTCTCCTTCCTCGACTGCGAAAACCCACCAGTCGCGCCAACACGCCAACTGCACAATGGGGAAAGGAGTGTGCCAGCTGACGACACGCATCGTCGTTATCCTCCTCTCCATCGTGGTGCTCATCCTCAGTATCCTGTCCATATCGAAGCCCCTCTTTACCATGACGGTTGTGATGACCTCCTTCGAGAATGAGACGCGGGTCAAGGAGTTCAGCTACGGCACGAGCTGCCACGAGAACGACTACCACTGCGACATTGTGGAAACTATCTTCGCTTTGGCTTTCTCCATAACAGCAACTTGCCTGGCCGTTGTGGCCATCATCCTTATGATACCGTTGCTCGCGATACAGATTTCGTGGAACTGTGGCGGCTTCCGCGGCGTTGACCGTGAGCGTGGCGTCGCCATCGCCCACCTTGTCTTTGTGATTCTGTACTTCTGTCTGATCCTTGTTTCCTTCGCCTTGTCCGTGACCGGACTGCAGCGTTTAAGGTCGATGAACAGCGTTGGGACGCGGTACGGAAATGGCGACGTGGTGCTGTCGAACGCCGTTGGCCCCGCCTTCTATCTCTCCCTCTTTGCCTTCCTTGCTGCCCTCGTGTCTTTCATCCTGTCGGCCATTCCGGCGCTGTTTGGTGTGGAGTACCTCTGTCCATGCTGTCCCGGCTACACTTCTGCAAACGACAAGGCGGAGCGTCTGCGCCGCACCATCGAAAGCGTGAGACCGTCGACATCTGGACACCTCGCCAACGTTCTTGCGGCAGGAGAGCGTCGTCCCTCGTTCGAGCCGTACAAGGTGGAGCTGCCGCAGAAGGTTACCTCTTCTCAAAACATCGCGGATGGTTCTGCCTAGCACCATCAGGGCACAGTCCGAGTGCCAGCTCTCTATCTTTCTCACTCAATCCTTTCTCGCCCACCTCTCATGCAGTGGTGAAGATAACCAAGCCACAGCGGTGTGGTTGCCCCACGACTCACCCACGAGGTGAGAGGGGTACCGAGGGGACAGAGAAGAGAAGAGGATGAACACCGACAACGACAAGGATCACCTCATCCATCCAGGTACGCCGTAGCTCGATGCCCCTCTCCTCCCCATCTCCCCGCTCACCCATGTGCCTTTACACCTTCCCCCCCCCCCCTCCACCCCTCTCACTTTATCTTCGTTTGCAATCTTGCTTTCCTGCTCACCACCTTGCGATTGCATCTCAGCTCGTGTGCTCTACGTGCACCCGTTCGCTCACGGACGCTCGCGCACACCATAAAATGACGTGTTAATCTGGCCAGAGCTTCCCACCACTACTCTCTTGTGGGTTGGCGGCAGTTCATGCTCGGTAACTCTCACAACATCCACACGTACACACACATACGCACATACACTACAACAACAAGATTGCACATCATGGCAGGGGATGGAAACGCGCGGACGATATCGCCAAAAAAAAAAAGAGGATCATTCCACTATCACCCGCAACAGGTGCCCTTGCGGGCAGCCCCCAAAGGGGTTCTATTCAGCATGATCTTTCTCACTTCCTCCTTGTCTCCCACACATTCATCCCCCAATCCCTTGTCCCACTGCCACTCGGGCACAACCACCGCTCACCGCGCATCGCACACGGTCTACAAAAGCCCTCATACACACCCACAGGAATCAACCCCACCTCACGAAAAGGAGTATACATTAAAAACATCGTGATGAACGTGCACCAGCTACCGATCGAGCAACTGGAAGGGCTGAAGAACCAGCTGGACAACGATGTCCGATCGCTCGGTGCCGCCTATGACGGCCTATACACTGGTCGCAATAGGTATCTTGACAACGCAGATGCCATCGCGCAGTACAAGACGGTCTGCGACGAGACGAGGAAAATGAAGACAGAGGACCCCACGACTCGCCAGGAAGTGCTTGTCTGCATGACCTCCAGCCTCTTTGTCCGGGGCTATGTTGTGCCGAGCGATAACGTCCTTGTGGATGTCGGGACCGGCTACTACCTGGAGAAGTCCATGGACCACGCGCAGGGCTACTTTACCAACCGCGCTGGTCAGATCAAGGACAGCATGGATCAACTGGAGCGCAACATTGTCGCCAAGCAGCGCCAGCAGAACCAGGTCATTGACGCGCTCCAGCAGAAGATGAATGCCATGCAGGCGTACCAGCAACATCAGCAGGAGTAGTGTAGCGCATGAGGAGTGGGCGACAACAAGGATGTGCTCACCACCGAAGAAAACGAAGGAAAGAAGCGTTACGTGTTTGATGAAAACGAAACTGTCTGTTGGGAAATGAGATGCACGCGGGTGTGATGAGCAGGGGATGGAGTGGGGGAAGGTGGCCGACGGTGCTTGGGGGGGGGGGGGGAAGGGAGGGGAGAGGGAAGAGAGAGGAGAGAAGCATCCCCTTGTCCTTCTGCCGCTTCACGCCGTCAGCTCTTTCTCCTGTGTTACTTCTGCCATCCCCCATCCTCCAAGTCCCCCCCTCCCCCCCCCCCCTGTTGTCTGCGTTCTTGTGTGTAAGTAACAGGGCAATGCCTCTCCGTGCTCCGGAGCTCGCAGCCCACACTAAAAAAAAAAAAAAAAGAAGACGAGGAAGAAGCCAACAGGAGGACGTGAACGTGGCCGATGAGGTGTTTTCAGAGAAGCAGGGGCAATGCAATGTGACACACAGAACGGGGAGTGCTTCTCCCTTGGCAGCCATGGACAAGCACACACACACACACACACACACACACACACGTACTTCTCTCTCCTCTCCTCTCCACCCCTCTCTCCGTACAATAGCCATTATCCGCCTTTTATTTCTTCTTCTTCCTTCAGTTCTCTCTCCCTCTCCCTCTGCATCGTTCGTTTCCTCCCCACCCCCCACCACATAGACTGGGTGGGCTGCGACCACACACAAATACACACCCATATCCTTTTGTCTACCCTCCTTTCGGGGGAGTCTAGCACCATACAGTCCCTTTCCTATAGAAGCATCACAAAAGGCCTTCTTCACCCCTCTTCCCCCCCTCCCGATCTCTACATTTCTAGACACACTTTCCTCTCCTCTATCCTCCTCTGTCTGTTCGTGCGTGTGTGTGTGTCCATGAACCACGCGCCATCGGCCACCGTGGCCCCCGCCTATGGCGGTCCTCGAATCCTCCCCACCGATGGTGGCGGCAGGCTCCTTCCTCCGCCCGTGCACTCCGCGCTCTACCACGCCGGGCTCCTCTGTCAGAACCAACAGGAGCAGCAGAGCAGCGGTGCGGCTTTCGGGCAGCAGCAGCAGCAGCAGCAAACCGCCAGGGACGGCGTGCTTCAAGGCGGCATCAACAGCAGCTACCGGACCCCTTTGCAGGGCAGGCGCGGCGGCACGGCGTCGGCACAGGCGACGGGGCCGTACCTTCCTGGAGACAGCGGGCCGCTGCCGCTGCTGCCGTCCCCGTCCCCGCTCGCCGGTCGCACGCAGGAAACACGCTCGCCCAGCCTCGCCGACCGCTGGGCCGAGGTATCGGGCGTCAAAGCTCTGCCTTCGCCCTCCACCCGACCTGTGGGTCGCCGTCCTGCGCCGCCGCGCCAGGCATCTGCTGCGGAGCAGAGTTTTGGAGTGGGCAGCTACTTCGCCGTTGAAGGTCACCACAGCGGCGAGAATGGTGGCAGCAATGTGTATGTGGGGCAGCAGCTCTCTGGGATGGGCAAGGGCAACCATAGCGGGATGGAGCTGCACTCGTACAACTACGGGGGCGGATGCGAGTGCCCACCACAACAGCAAACACCCGGCGGCCTCTCCGCGTCGCAGTCGGCGACAAAGAGCTTCATGCACCATCACGGCAACAGCACGTTCAACAGCAGCGGGCTGCTGCACTCGTCCCTCAGTCCTTTTTCGCAGCGAGGAAGACAGCGCTCGGCTGCCACGTCGCCCAGCGTGCTGCGGGTGGTGTCACCATCATCGGCGTCGTCGTGCGGACTCAATGGGGTCCCACTGGAGCGCCAGTTGCTGTTGGCGAGCAAGGAAGAGCTGGTGCAGATTCTACTGGAGCTTGGCAGCTGCAACGCCGATGCGGCGACCTTCATCCAGAGCAAGGCCAACTTTTTCGCCTTCCGCCACCGCCCCAACGCAACGGACGAGGCCGGAGGAGGTGGTGGGGGTGGGTACCACAACCACGGCAACGTCGCCGCCGCTATTGACTTCAGCGTCGCCTCCGCGGAAGAAGAGATTGGCGGCACCGTGGCAAACCAGAGGAAGCAGCAAGGCGGGGAGGGCGGGTGCGATGACGCCATGGCACGGCGTCGAGTCGGCGCTCGCAGCGAGCACTCCAGCACTGGCACCGCGTCAGGTCGAGGCGGCACCGGCGCCGCTGGGGAGACGGAGCTTTCCGTGAACGCCTCGTCGGTGCGCAGCGACGACGTTGGCGCTGTCACGGACGACAGCCCGTGCTCCCACCAGCACGAGAGGACGCAGACGCGAGAGGCGGAAGGCGCCGCCTTACCAGCTGGGACACCCGCAAAAGCGGGTGCTCGCGGTGCGACTGCAGCCGTCGCCGCGGTGGAGCGGCAGCTGGCGCCGCACGATCGCACCTTTGTGGCTGCGCTTCACCCCTGTCTGCGCTGGTACGGCACCTGCCGCAACACGACCAGCTGCATCTTCGCAGCCACGCCGCAGAATCTCTGCCTTAACTGGGTTCGCGGCTCCTGTGCTGCCGGCGTGCAGTGCAGCGGCGTTCACCGACTGCCCGACGTGTGCCCTCCCGAGGTGAGGACCGTCTTTGAGCTCAGCAACGGCAGTGTCACCAGACAGGAGGCCATGCTCGCCATGGTGTCGGCGCACGATGACCAGCGCAAACAGCAAGGCATCGCCGCCACCGCTGCTGCTGCTGCTGTTGCGGAGGCGGTGTCAACTCCGGAGGAGCAGATTCTGCTTCGCGACCAGCACCCATTCTCGTCCTGCGGCTCGCCGCACCCGCACACCGACCGGTTCGTCAGCTCCCGCGACGAGACGGAGCTGGACGAGGACGCGGAAGGCGGCAACGGTGGTGGCGACGCTGATGAGAGTGTCTCCACCCCCATTGGCCCCCGCCCGCAGCGAGAGAATGGCGTAGCGCCTGGCACCGCCGCCTGCTCTCCCTTCCGCGACTACTTCTCTCAAGAAACCGGTTCTGCAACGAAGCCGCCGCCGCCGCCGACGACGACGACGACGCGGGGGAGCGCGGTGTCCGTGCGCGGCCGCACTCCGCAACAGGAGGAGCGGCCGCCGCTTCCGACAACCCCTGCTCCCCACGTTTCCTGCAGTGGTGGTGGTGGCGCGGGTGATGTCGACAGGGGCGTGCATCGCTGCCTGAACGACAGCTTTACGCGAGCGCTGGGTGACGACGCCACCGCCTCGCCCACTGACACGGCGATGACAACGAAGGCAAGGATGCTCAGCGGGGCAGCGTTCCGCGCCGATTCCCCTCCCGCGCCATCGCTTGTTGTGAACAGCCCGCTCCGACTGAACGGTGGTGGCGAGGAGGCAGAGGATTTCGACGGCACCGCCCCGTGCGTTGGCACGCGCACCCGCAGCCACACCCCAATGTGACGCCATCTATGCTGCTTTACGACTCTAGTTGCTTGACCCTCTCCTCTCTCTCTCTCTTTGCATTTCCCATTTCTCTAGACCGATAGACACCACCTCTTCCCCTTTCTGACTTGCTCCTGCGTTTTGGATGTATGCTGCTTGTTCGTTTTCTTCCTTCCCTTCCCTCCCCCCTCCTCTTTTCATACAGTCTTCGTACAGGATAGAAACTGGGCATCTCTGCAACCACACGCACCCGCCACAGCCACGGCGTGTTTCATGCTTCTTCCCTTCCTTCCCCACCCCTTTTCTTACAGCATTCCTCTTTCCGCCTTGTTACCTACTCAGTTCGGTTCCTTCTCTCTTCCTCGTCTACTTGTCTCCAGCCTGCGGCACCCTCTCCCTCTCTCGCTTTGTGCGTGTGTGTGTGCGTTTGCCGTTGGCGGAGAGTCGACTTGGTACGTGATTCAAGGCGAAGAAGTCGAAGAATCAAGCAAAGAAGAGAACGAAATGGCTGCTATCGCTATCGGGCTGCGGATGTCCAACGCTGCTGCTCTAGGCGGGAGAGAGAGAGGGCAAAGAACAGAGGAGACACGGAGGTGGTTTGAACCTGGTTCGCCATCCTCTCCACCCCCCCCTCTCCCTTCCTCTCCCTTGCCCGATTCACGATATGCACTAACGTGGGATTGCTGTTGATAGCACGGCCGCCAAGCCGATGAACATTGCTCTCTCCCCCTCCCCCCCTCCCCCCTCCCCCCTTTAGTGGTAGTCATCCCGATCTCTCTCTCCTCCGCTCCGCTCTGCCGCATCGCTCTCACTCTACGCTGAGTTTGGGAGAAGAAAGCGGAGCTGATTCGACAACGCCTCCTTCCGGCATCTTTCCTATTTCTCTCTCACACGTACACACACCACACTCGAGTGGTTGCGGGAGGCACGGAAAAGGCAGCGTCCATTGCTTAAAAAAAAAGAAGAGACGGGACTTACCATGCGGGCCATTTCCTCGGCTCTTGGGATGTGCCGGCTTCGTGGCGCCTGCGTCGTGCCTGCGGCATTGCGCGGCCTGCAGCATCGCTGCCAGAGCACCCCAGCAGCAAACACCATGATGCATGAGAAGCCCGCGGGGAGCGAGCGGGTGTCGTACGAGCAGGTGTGGAACCTCTGGAATGAGGGCAACCTCTTCTCCCTCTCCGTCGCGCAGATGCAGGACTTCCTGCAGAGCGTCGGCGTCGCCACGGATAGCAGCCTGAAAAAGGCCGCGGTCGTGCGCAGGGTCGAGGAGTATCTGCATACCAAGGACACGGCAGGTGCATCAGCATCCTCTGGTCTGTCACAGCAGCAACAGAGCGGCGGCCGCCAGCCCGTTGTTGGTGGCTACGGCACCTACGCCGCGCAGCAATCGGCCGTGCCACCGGAGATGCTCCTGGACCTGGCACAGGCTGGCTTCTACGAGGGGGTGGCGAACATGGCTCCCAAGGCCTTTCAGCTGCTGTGCGACGGCGCCTCGCCGGATGCCGTCATCACGCGCCTCAACACGGCATCCTTTCCCGGCTTCCCAGCCAACACAGAGTGCTACTCGTTCGTGGCCTCTGACGCCGACGTCGCGCTCAAGGCGCGGTTCAGCAAGGTGCTGCAGTGGTGCTTCATGAACATGAGCAACATGCAGATGGACGGCGAGCTCGACATTAGCCTCGGGAAGCTGCTCGTGGATGCGTCGGTGGCGAAGATGGGAACGCGCAACACCAACCCTGCCGGGGCTGCGGAGGAAGTCATCGTCTCCGCGTACGCTCTCCAGCAGCGGCTCCAGCTGGGCCACCCGTACACGTGGGTAGGGACGGTGCCGGAGACGGCCATTCCCATCGCGGAGAGCTTTCTGCAGTCCGAGGGCTTTGCCCCGCTCTCCACCACCCCGCGGCTGCACTACGACGCCACCATCAAGCGCGCGAACGACGCCCTCTTCCTGGAGCTCGACGAGCAAGCCAAGATGACGACACTGCACAGCGCGTGGGTGAACATCCAGACAGTGCACCAGACACACGAGAAGGGACCCGACGTCCGCGTCCTGTTGCGGTCTCGTCCACCCGTGCGCCAGTCTGATGTAGAGACCTACCGCAACTGCCCCATCATTGAACTGACCAACGACGACGTGCAGGATGTCCTGCCACCGGAGAATGGCCAGCTCGTGTACCTCTCCGAGAACGAGACGCGTCGGTTCGAGAAGGTGAATGAACAGGGCATCGTCGTCACCGTGACAGAGACGAGACGGCAGCCGCTGATTGTCCTTCGCGACGAGGAGGAGGACCCGCGGGTGGAGTACAACGTGTCCGTCACGATCCCCGCCAGCGTGGGCGGCGCGCGTGCCATGGACGTGCGGGCGGTGGGCCTGTCCCTGTTTGAGCTGGCGAATCGCTTTGCCGCTGCCGTTGAGCAGCCCTTCACGGAAGCCTACGGAGAGTGACAGAGGCAGCCACACACACACACAGACACACATACGCACCCACGGGCACGCGCGACATGTGCCCGTCTCGCAGCTGGCGCGCGTTGTGACGACACTTCCTTCCTCCTTCCCCCCCTCCCCCCCCCCCCCCCCACACACACACACTCAATCCTCACAGAACCTTAGTCTTGACATTTCCTCTCACTCGCTCTTTTTGCTCTCACGTGTGGTGATAGGCCGTCGGTTTCTGGTATCCCCCCCCCCTCCTTCCCTCCCACCGGCCACCACTCATTGCTCGTTGCTGTGCCACCCAACTCGTTGTCATAGTGTTGCCGTTGCTGTTGCTGTTGATCCTGTTCGGCTCTCAGATGTGTGTGTGTGTGTGCAGCTGTTGCGCGAACACCTTGCTCACCGCATCTCCCTCCCTCCTTTTCAGTTTGTCCACTGTATAACCAAACATGCGTGACGAAACCAAGAAGATGCAAATCACAGTAGCACGGCGTAGAGGAGAATGTCCGACTGGTCAGTTTGGTCCGCAGTGTTCCTGCTCCCCCCCCCCGGCGCCTCGCCTAGCCTCGCCTAGCCTCGCCGCTGTCGCCCTTTTTTCCCGCTTCGTCGGGTGGCAAAAAAAGGAAGAAGAAAAAAAAAGACACGCATCACTGGCCACACACCCACTTCCTCCTTCTCTCTCTACACCTCTCTCTCTCTGTGTTTTGTTTCGTGAGTTAGATGTGAGGTCGGCTATCGCCTGGAGCCCAGTCTCTCCCTCCCCCTCTTCCATCGCATGAACGTAGCGCCAAGTCGTGTTTGTCCTGTGGAGGATCCCGAAGAGGCCGCAGAGGGCAACAGGACCGTACAAGTCATCTCTCTCGACAGCGAGCGAGCCATCCTCCACGTCGCTCAGCACGCCAGGGAAGGATGGGGTGGTCTGTATCAGGTGGAGCAATCGCAAGGGGCGGTTGGGGGTCTGGTGGGCGAGCTGCTCCGCCTGGCCGCGCAGACGCTTCCGGGGAGGGCAGACGGCGGCCCGCTGAAGCGGCACGGCTACTGCGGCGCGCATTCTTCCGGCGGCGGGAGCGATACGGGACGACTGGAGGCGGTTGATGTGGCGCGTGCGGTGCTGAACAAGAAGGGGAGCGAACGGTTTATTTCCGTTGACGTCGTCGCATCCCTCTCCTGTGGCTGCTGCTGTCTGTTGGCAAACATGTCCTTGCCTCTTCCTCCACTGTCCGCGCGTCTATCAGAGACAGTTGCGACCGTGAGTGTGGCGGAGGCCCTCGCCGTGCCACCGCGGGTGCTCTCTGTGTGTTCGCCCCCATCCTCCCCTGCAGCAGCAGGTCCAGTGTCTCGCCAACCAGGGGTTCTGTCCGCGTGCGTGTGCGAGCGCGAGGGAATGCAAAGGCGACCAAGAAGCGTGCCATTGCGGGGAGACACAGCGGATCAAAGAATGCTCATCGCGTTCACGCAGGACCCCACGACAGTCTGCATGCTGGAGCTATGCCCCGCTAATGCGAAGCCTCCGTTCCGCTGGGAAGTGAAGCACGCGGAGCGGCTGCCTGTTTGCACCCACACTGACGGCACACTGCGCAGCCCCGGAGTCACGCGGTGCATTCGCCAAGTGCGATGGTGCCCAGAAGGGGAGCGGGATTTCACCGACAACGCCAGACCGTTCCTCGCCGTCCTGCATGCCACATCGCCGCTGCCCGGGACCGCGGCACCCCCCATGGAGGAGCTCTCCCTGATGATGGTGGACACCACAGCCAACTCTCCTGTGGCGGCGGCAAGGAGGACGGTGGGCACGTCTGGTGGCGGTGGTGCGCTGGTGGAGGGCCCGTGGGGTGTACGGTCGCTCGACCTGGCCTACCCCAGCGCCTTTGTCTTCACCCCTGTGTTGCCCTCGCCACTCCCCGTGCCCTCGTCGATCTGTATCGGCATCCTCGCGAGGCACGACGACGAGAAGGGTCCTGGTGCGGTGCTGATGGTGTTCAACCAACACGGGGAGGTCGGCCGGAGCACAGTACTCCGCGGATATGTCCTGAGTGCGATAGTCGTCTGCCCTGCCCCTACCGGCTTGGTCCTGCTGCTGTCGTCGCAGGTCAACGATACCGTCTCGGAGCGGCTTCTGCTGCATTTGACGGTGGCTCTCTCTCCCACAGCTTCACCACCTGCGACGAGATGTGTGGTGACGGTGGAGAGCAGGTGCTCAATCGAGGAGGAGGAGGAGGAGGGGGGACATGCACTGATG
This sequence comes from Herpetomonas tarakana, assembly GCA_030849825.1. Taxonomy (NCBI): domain Eukaryota; phylum Euglenozoa; class Kinetoplastea; order Trypanosomatida; family Trypanosomatidae; genus Herpetomonas; species Herpetomonas tarakana. Next base: position 293 of record JASAOB010002539.1, on the reverse strand, counting down.
CCCGAGATGGACTCGCCATGTAGCACCGGTCTCAGCAGACGTGTTGCATGCCTTTCCCTGATGACTGCGTATCTCGTTGACCCACCACCGCATGGTAGCGGCGGTGGGAGGCGCCAACTACACATTGTGGGGTTCGCCGTGCCTACCGTAGTAGAACATCAGGCTGCCACAGACACCCATAGCAGCTGCGCTGAGCGAAGAGGCAAGGGATACGTCTTTACTACAGCGATGCCGGTGCCAGCGGGGGGTGGCTCGGCATCCTTGTCCTCTCTGACGCCCGTGCCTTGGGTATC
>JASAOB010002538.1:0-20537 GCA_030849825.1 Herpetomonas tarakana | reverse complement strand
CAGTGACAATAGAAGCGACGAACCTGAGAACAAGTGAAGGGTAGAAGGAGAGCGAAGGCAAACAGAGACGCACACGGAGGATCCATCGAAATGTGATCGAAACACAAACATGAAGTCTGCGCACACACACCACACGTGCTCCCCGGAAATGGGAAACCCATAACGAAAGAGAAACGAGGACACACAGCGCCACGCGAGTATGGTATGTGTGTGCATGTCTCATGGAAGATTAGTGGAATGGAAAGGAAAAATGTGACGTAGGGGAGAACAGTGCTCCAACGCAAACAAAGAATACAGGATAAAGAGGGCATGAGCAGAAGGAAGAGTCATGGCGGCCGCACTCACAGCACCGCTGGTCGAGAAGAAACACAAGTTTGCTTAGCGTTGATTGCAAGCTACAGAGGAAAAGCATCAGTGGGGAAGGGGTGAAAGACGCGCCATCAGAGAAAGAAAAAGGTGGCGGGATACTCGCTACAAAACATTAAAGGATTTCACCACACGGTCTACGTCGGTGTGAAGCCTTGTCGCACGCACGCACACCGAGGCCGTCCATCGCTCTTCATCTCAGCCTGTTGCAGTGCNTCCATCGCTCTTCATCTCAGCCTGTTGCAGTGCGTGTGGAGGCATCCCTCGTGAGGAGGTGGTGTGTGTGCCCTGGCATCGCCAAGCGGCGGACAGCAACACCGAGGAAATGGTCACCTGCCTCAATTCACAGAAACTAGAAGTAGTTACTCGTTACCATGTAAGAGTGTGCCCAGAGGCAACCGTCTCGCAGTCACAGGTTGTTGCTGTTGTTGTTTTCGCACTCACACCCGCCGCGGATGCTTCACAGCCCTCTTCTTCCGGTTCATGAACCACTCATTCACGTAGTTCATGCACACGTCACGGTACGGCTTCGTCGCCCGAAAGTCGTCTCCCCACAGCTGCAGCCGGGTAGAAGCCAAGAACTTCTTCACGTTCTCAAGCCCTTTCTCTGGGTCGTAGCGTGAAGTTTGGTTCTCGACACCGTAGAAGAGTGGTATCGCCCACGGCGCCATGTAGAAGACCGACTGACCAAGCGGAACTTTGTTATTGGGTCCCGGCGTGTGGACGGTGGGAGGTGTCTCGTACATAATATGCCTCATGCCAACGTGCGGTGTTGCTTCCGACGCATCATGGGGATCGTAGAACAGCGACTCCAAGAGAATGGGCGGCGCAACCAGCAGAGAGGTGACCTCCTTGGAACGTGAGAGGTAAAGCGGCTGCTCCGTGAACAGGTTCAGCGTCCTGCCCTCCTCCGTAACGGGGCGAGGCCGAGCGAACCAGTCGATCCGTCGGCAGGGCCGACACCGATCACGCGGAAAACCGTAGCACTTAAAGTCGGTGGATTCCGGCATTGGAAGAACAGCCGTTGTGATGAGTAGTGACGGCGGCAGTGGTGCTGCCAACATGGCTGACCACATGAATGAGAGGTAGAGAAGAACGGTGTCGCATATCCATGTGTTGGCGAGCACATTGGTCGGTTAGTGGATGGCGCCGGATGGAGCAAGGGAATAAGGACTTGATAGCCTTTGAGACTGTCTACCGAGTACGGGACGAAGTGGGGAGTAGTGACTCCAGGTGTTTCTTCGCACTTTGGGGAGAGGGGGGAGAGTTTATTTCCGTGTTCGCAAAGGATATCCTACCTCCTCCCCCCCCCCCTCCTCCCACTCCCCGCACGTGTGCGGTGCTGGTTGCTTGAGAGCTCTCTGACGACATATCTCCATCTATTTCACTCCTCTTGTTCCGTGTTTTGTGGGTTGGATGTGTACGAATGCGTTTGCTGAAGGATGAAGGGAAGAGACTTCCGACAAGAGAGGAAGTCTGATAAGAGGCATGAGGAGGCACGGAAGGAGGAAAAGGGGGCGGGACAGCAGTTCATTTACATACCTAGTAGCAATGATACACACGCACACGCCGAGAGAAAGGGGGGAAGACATACACTGAGAGGTAGAGCCTGTTAGTTGAGGAGGGAAGGTAGGGGGAGAGAGAGAAGCGAAGAAGGGACGTTGTAATGACTATGCTGGAGAAAGAGAGGAGACAGCAACAGAGTACACCGGGAGCAGGGTTGCAGAGTAGGTGGGTGGGTGTGGTGACGGCTGCTGTTGTGGGTGCCTTGCTCCTTCCCACTTTCCTACGTGGGAGAAGCTCAAAGCCCCCCTTGTGTTCTACTGTTGCACTTGGGGCACCACTGACGCTGCGAACAGACAGCCACCGCTGAAACAGACACCTGCAGCCATAGCACATACACACACATGCACGTACTCTGTGAGCTATGTGAGAACAGCCGGAGGGGAAGGGGGGGGGGTATGAGAGAGGAGGATCAGAGAAAGAAGGAAGGGAAAGGGGACTCAAAATCAGCAAAGATGACAGGGAAGAGGGAAAGGGGAGAGGAGAAGGGGGGGGGGGTAAGAAGATCAGTATTCAGAACGATACGATGAGCAAATGGGGCACGCGTGCGCCACGTAAGCTTCTCTTTGCGTTTTCAAGACGGAGGTTTCGCCTCTGTCTACCACTCACAAAACATGCTGTCGCGACCTTGTCGTGGCACCTTCCCATACGATGGGCCTCCCAGCGGACCACCACAAAGCAGGTAGACAAAGAAGAGAGCTACACTTGACGGAGGAAGGGGGAGGGGGAGGGGGAGGGGAACGGGAAAACAGTCAAGCAAACGATGCGAGGGCGAAACCTCGGTAAATGCCCCAGGACAACAAGAGCGAGGCGGGGGGAGAGGCGGGGGACGGAGAATGGCAGTTTTGACCCCTCACGGGGATGAGAGAGAGCAAGAAGAAGCCGAGGTGACTCCATGTAGTGGCGCAGAGTAAATGATGAAGAAGGCATAGCCATGTCCGGCATCCCACGCGCCTAACTCATCCCGGAGCCATAGTAATGTGGCTGGCGCCGGGCAATTGTGGGGAGGATGGAGCCGTCTGTTGGGGTGAGGCTGCGTGTGGATTCCACCTCAGCATCAGGATCGTCGGCTTCCGTTGGCGAGCGTGGCCAGGCGATGCCAAAGTTCTCCTCTAGGTAGCGAATGTCCTGCATGGAGTCGGCGGTGTTCGGCTGCGGCTCCGCTGGGGCCTCCTTCTTTTCCTGGCGCGATGCTGCCGCGGTGCTTTGTAGGATCGCACCAGTGTTCAGAAAGTTCTCGATGGTCCGCATCACGCGCGCGTTGGTGTCCACGGCCGACACAGGGGTGGATCGCGAGTAGGACGATGTCCCGTACGCGTCCCCTTGCTGCGGCCGGTTGTCTGCGGAGTCTGTCAGGGGAATCCCTGTGACCACGTCGTCACGCAGCCGCGCCGTTGGCTTCGCTGTCAGCCTGTCCTCTGTCACGGCGGATCCACTGCCCCCTGCCGGGGCCGCTGCCGCCGACGAACGATTCCCGTTCCCAACGGAGAAGAGCCCTGGAGCGGTGAAGGCGGACTCGACTGCGGGGGCTTCATAGTTCTTGAACTTGGCAGCCGCGGCGTCGGTCATGTAGTGGTTCGGGTTCGCCGCAACGGAGTTGGCGGATGCTCGGAGGACCTGGGCGAGCTTCTCGTAGTACGTGGCGCTCTCCAGGAGGAGGGTCTTCAGTGTCTGTCCAATCTGCGATGAGTTGTGCTCGACAAGGCTGCTGAACTCGTCCTTGTAGGCCGCGGTCTTGTCGTCGAAGGCCTTCACAATGTCCACGGACCGCATGTAGGCAGCCTCATCGGCCACGTCGAGCTCACCTCGCTCCAGCTCGATGCGCTTGTCGCGGGCCTGACGGCGCTCCTTACCAACGACGGAGAGATACTTGGCGTGGTCCATGAGCGGCTTCATCTGCTCCACGACCTGCTCTGTGACGTTCGCCTTGTAGCGTTCGTAGTCGCCGCTCTCGCGCAGCGTCTTCGCATTCTCGGCCGAGGTTGAGGCGAGCTTCTGGATGCCCGGATCCGTGCAAGGTCCCTCCGTCGCCGCGTTCACGCCAAGGAGAAGCTTCTCGATGCGGTTGGTGGCCTCTTGGGTGTGCTTCAATGAGCTGCTTGTGAGCTTCTTCAGCTTGCGGAGTCGCTTGCGTAGTGTCTTGGCGGCCTTGAGCTGCGTCTTGATGGTCTCCTCCTCCTCCAAGGAAATGAAACTAGGGGGCATCTGGCTCCGCACTGTCACAGCTGTGGCAGCCGTGGTGGTGGTGGCACCGGTGGTAGCAGAGTCGCCGAACAGCAGCTCCTCCACCTCCTCGTCGGAGCTCTCGTCATCGTCGTCATCGCTGTCCTGTGCACCCATGCGCTCACGCAGGTTTGCCGCGTTTTTGGCCATCTGCTCGTTCAGCACAGCGGCATTTGCGGCCATCTTGTCCTTGAAAACGTTCAGCTTTTCCTTCATTTTCGCCTTGTCAAAGACGGCGTCGGTCTTTGCGGCGTCTGGTTTATCACCGTTAGCGGCTCCTCCTGAACTCATTGTGGGGGATGTGGATGTGGGGGGGGGGGGGGGGGATGAGGTGAGAACTCCTCTAGAAGGACTAGGGTGTGAATGTTTATGTAGAGAGAGAGAAATAGTCAGAAGGCGATCCTACTCCTAGACGGGGGAAAGGGGGGGGGCAAGCTAGTACCTGAGAGTGGGCATCGAGAACGCAGAGTGGGAAAGGATAGAGAAGGAAGGCGAAACGACTCGGAACCGACAGCGGGCCGGAGACATCTCTGGGTGCCCTCGTTGTCCCTGGGTTCCTTCGCCTCTTATCCTCTCGCACGACACAAAGGCCCGCCAACCCACAAAGGCACTGTCGTTCGGCACAACAGACGGCGGCGGTCAGCGCACAATGAGAGTGCTGCCCCGCGGCCTTCCGCTTTCTTGTCTCCCTGCTTCGCTCGCGGGGGGCTGCTAGGATTTGCGCAAGAGGACGCGCCATGCAGAGGAGGCTATCGCGGGAGGGGGAAGCGGAGGGAGGCAGAACATTGCAGGCGACGGGCTACAGCGTCAAGTAGTTGCCAGGTATCTGCCCCTGCAAGCATCCTTGCGCGGCCCACCTCTGACTGCCCTCGCGCGTCCTCAATCGGTAAAGTGGGGGCATTGCGGGATGAAGGGAAGAAGAGCAACTCCACAGCAGACAGAGCAAAGGCTTAACAAAGGGGAAACACGAAAGTGTTGCGGAGCAGCAGACAGAAGAGGAAGAGAAGGAAGTCATAATGTGCGATAGGGCAAAGTAAACTAACAACAGACAGGGGGGATGCTGCTCCGCAAGACGCGAGGTGAGGCGAAGTTCCTGGGACGAGGCGTATACGCCCGTGTTTACTGGCATCTTTTGCACTCTGACTGTTTGCGCTGATATGTGTCGACCGCGGTGAAGAGGCGCCGCCGCTTTTCCTCTCCTCAATAGTGAAGGGGAGGCTGGTGTGTGACTCCGCCGCGTCTGTGCCAGGCCTAACTGACCGAGTTGCGGGCGGCCCTGAGACGGTCAAGCTCTTCCGTTGCGCGGGTGACGGCCATTCCCTGCATTCTCTCCATCCTTCGCAGGGCGGCAAGGTGGCTGGCGTCCCAGACAGCGATCATCCCCGTGAGAGTGACTATGAGGAACATGGTGAACGGGACCGGGTTGAACACGCGCAGCATCGTGGGATTGCCAGTGAGGGAGCGGATGAAGGAAGCCTCCTCGCGTGCCACCACGTAGCTCTTCCAGCCTACATAGGCAGAGCCGCCCATGATCAGAGCCTCGACGGTCAGGTTAAAAGCGCAAAGGTTCTTGCTACTGTGCGCCGACATGCGGGCGGCGCTGTGAGCGTCAATCGCAGCCATGCACTGCAGCGTGCGCTCGTGGTACTCGTCAGCGTTCATGAGGAACGCAATGCAGCTTTTCAATCAAAGGAAATCTTGGCTTCTTAGTTTTGATGTGGGGGGGGGGAGGGGGGAGGGAACTGTGACAAGAAGGAGAGGGAGGGCAAGAAGAATGGGGCAAAGGGAGATTGCTCCACCAGCAAGTGACCCGGTTCCGCTCGTACGTACAGGGCAAGAGGAGAGGGGAAGACACTCACGCAGCGTCGGCCGTGCAACCCCCAACGTTGAACTGTGCACGTACGCTTTCCTGATATCGTAGGGTGAAGTGCATGTTCTGGTAGTCCCAAGCCTAAGCGGCCGCCACCCGCTGCAGGATGCTTTTTGCCTGCCACGGCGAGAATGCTCGATCGCCTCTTCTTCCTCCGCGCTCACTCTTTGTATGTGTGTGTGTGTGTGCTTGAGGGAGGAGGACGAGAGAGAGACCAGTTCGCGCAATGGTGAAGTATCACTGTGAAAAGAAAAAAAGGATAAGAGGCCCACCAATAGACTAGAACCAGAGAGAGAGAGAGAGAGGACACAACGGCGGTGGTGGATAGACCGGACAGCGCTAACTGCCCAAACCACCGGAGGTGAGCGGAGAGCCGTCTCCTTCGACAGAAGAGAGAGGTTCAGACAATAGTGCTGCAGAGGAACAGCGACGGCAAGTTCGTCATACAGCGCAGCTACGCACGCGAGAGAAAGAGGCCACACGATGCATATACACCAAGCACACCGGCTGGCCCGCCTGCTACTGGATAGACACCTGCTTGGTGGTGGTGCTCTTGCGGGAAAGGCCCTCGTCGGCGACCTCTCTGCGTGCACGTTCCAAGCGAGTGATCGAGTCGGCCTCCAGCATCAGCTGCCGCTTGGTTGCCGAGCGGGATACCAGGTCTGGCGGAATAAAGCAGAGCCCCATGAGGATGAGCAAGGAGGAGAAGAAGGGGAAGGGGGTGCCCACGCGCAGGATGGCCGGATTCCTCGTCACGGCAGCGAGAAAGGAGGCCTCCTCGTTTGCCACACGCCACGTCTCGTGGAAGAAGAAGGCTCCCAGAGAGATGCAGCCCGCATCGAAGAAGAGGCTAAAGTTGGTCCAGTGCTTCGCCTTGAGAAGCACCGCGGTGCGCAGCTCGTGTTGTGCGATGCGGCAGTCAAAGTCCTCGATGCGATTGCGATAGTCCAGCGGGAGGGCATTGTAGTCAATGGCGCTGGATGCCATGTCCGATGGATTCAGGCCAGAGCCCTTTGCCATCGTGGAGTCGCGATACACACGAGGAACAGAAAGAGAGTGCGTGTGGTTCCGCTACGCTAGCAGAGGAAGACGGAGAGAGAGCGACGTGTGGGCACACGATGGATGCGTGATCCGGTCGGTGAACGCCGCAGAAAGGACGGGAACAGCGTGTCAAAGGTTTGCTCTAACAGCGGAGGTAGTGGAGAAGGGAAAGAAGGAAGGTTTCCTCGCTGCGGTCAGTCACCATGCGGTGGCGCGATAGGAAAAAGGGATCCCCAGGGGCTCGCGCAACTCCGCGCTCTCCCTCCCTCTCTGCGCCGCGCCTTTGTCTTTGTTGGCACGCGGCGATGCGCTGCTTTTTGCTCTGATGTTGCTGCTGCCTGTGAAAGCTATTGCTATCAGCACTACTACTCGTGTGTCTTGTTGTTCCTGTCACCAGTGCAGATAGCCATTGCTTTGCAGGTGTGTGCCCCCGAGAGGGGGGGGGGAGGCGTGGGCAGTCCCTCAGCGAGCGAGCGGGGAGGAAAGAGGAGGGAAACGGACGGAAAGATGCAGTCAGAAGGGAAGTACGAGAGGTAGGAGGGGATGGCAACAAAGGCAAGAGGGAAACGAAAGTCCCATAAGAAGATACCTTTGCTAAGATGGCTGGTCCGATACCGCTGTCAGCGGGTCTCGCCTGCGAGCTACGCGGCGGTCGACGACGACACAGCGAAGGTCTCTGCAAGTTGGCACACGAGCTTCTCAATCGCATTCGGCAGCTGCCGCCACTCCGCAACGGGACCGCGCACGTAGCCGAGGTGGCCGCCGTGGGGGACTGTGACAATGCCAAGGTTGTCCTTGAGGTCCATCATGGCCCGCAGCTCTGCCACAGGTGGCGGGCCACACACCGGGTCGTCCGCCGCGCTGATGCACAGGGCGGGAATGCTGACCTTCTTCAGCCAGCGCAGCGGCGAGATGGCGGTGTAGTACTCAGTAGGACTCGCAAAGCCATTGGCGGGGCACGTTATGAGGCGGTCATAGTCCTCAATGGTGTGGACCCGCCTCAGCACGTTCTCCATGTTGCCGTTCGCGAAGTCAGCGTGCACGTCTGGCGCGAGGCCGGGAATCTCGCGAAACACACTGGCGTGCAGCCGGGCCTGGTGCAGGAGCCCTCCCGTCATACTTGGCTGGTAGGCAAAGCGGTTGAAGCCCGTCATCATGAGCGTGTTGGAGGCCAGTGTGTCGAGGGGAGAGTTCACGACAAAGATAGCATCAAATGGGGGAGGATGGCCGTCGCGGCACTCCTCGCCAGTGAACTTTGACAGAATGATGCCGCCAAGGCTGAAGCCGACGCCAACGACAGGGAGGCCGGAGGAGGACCGGCACCGGCGGGCAATCGCCTCCCGACTTAGCGGGCCACGGCGGGCGGCAGCGCGCACGTCCTCCGTCCAAACCGCTGACATTGTCCGTGGTTTCTCCAGCGGCGTGTCGCCCAGGCCGCGCGCGTTGAAGACGACACAGTGGAAGCCCTGTCGGTGGGCATAGTGCACGAACCGCTCGATGTAGTTGGTGCCCGACCAGGATGCGAGGCCAGGAAATATGACAAAGAGTGCCCTGCCGCCGCTGCCGCCGCAGAGGTGCCAGTCCAGGCACATGGGGTTGCCGTCCCCGCCAGGAGTCACCTCACGGTCGTACGGCACCGGCTGATGGGGACGGAAGGCGCACAGGATCGTGCCAATGTGTCCGTCATAGGGCGGGTCCGCGTATGGAGTGCCGTCGACCGCTGCCAGGCCGAACAGCTTCGTCATGCGCGCCGTCGCAGCTACGGAGCACACACCTCGGCCTTGGCCACGCAGCAGACGAATAGTCCGCGGCACCACGTCCGCCACCACACACACCAAGTGCAGACACAAGAACTTCACCTTCGCCAGAAGGGATGCCATTGGGGGGAGGGGGGGAGGGCGAGACGGCACTGTCCACACCAAAGATTACCTTCCGGGTGGAGCTTTGTTGCGTGTGTGTGTGTGTCAGCGGCGTTTTGCACTCCCACAGTGCGATAGGTGTGAAGACAAGAGAGGGAGAGGGGATGCTCCTACCGGCAAGCAGCCAAGCTAGGAGAGGGAAGGGGGGAGAGCCGTAGGGGAGGAGGGGGGGGGGACGGACGTGTTTCTCATGCTGTAACTTGTCGAGACCTACCTCCCACGGGAGCGGCGCCTCTCTCTCTCTCTCTCTCTGAGCGGGCTGGGCACAACCCTTGGCAAGTCGAATCGGTTCATGTTTCTCCAGACGCGGAACACCGAGGACAGTACAACGATAGGCGAGTGGAATGATATACAGTGTACATGTGTGTGGGGGGGAGGGGAGAAGAGAGGAGAGAACTTCCTGGCTGGGCCAGGGCAGGGCAGGGCAGGGGAGGGGATGGAGGGCCGTGAAAGCGGTTCTTTCCGGGAATGTGAGTCAAGGGATGACACTCTACATCATGCACACGTGGGGAGGAGGTGGCGAGAGCCTGGCCTGCTGCCAACAACGCTACCTCGCAGCCGCGCAGCCCTCCCGGCCGGCCCCAGCGTTCCAGACTCCGGGTGGTCTGCTACCTGTCAGTACACCACACAGGCTAATGGTCACCGGGTTCAACGGGCAACCAACGCAGTCGACGGGCAGGGCCTGTATCTTTTCCATCAGTGGCTGGCCATCCACGACGCGACCGAAGACGACCTGGCGGAAGTCGAGGGACGGCACTGGGCCAAGGGTGACGCCGAACGCGTAGCCACCGGTGTGGGGCCCGCAGGACATCATGGTCAGTAGCCCGCGTTCGTCGTGGCGCTGCGTGAAGTTCTCGTCGCGGAGGGGGTGACGGGACAGCCCCGCCGCAGTCCCCAGCGAGCCAAACACCGCCAGCCCGTCCTCCGAGTTGATTGTCGTGAGAGGACAGTGCAGGTAGTCCAGCTTCACGCCAGTGGTGGCGTCGACGCCGTAGCTTCCCGTGATGAGGGCACGGAAGTGAGCGACTGTCTTGGGCACGGTAGTGTCAAAGAGCGCCACGACAAGGCGACCCATCAGCGCGTCGCCCACGGTAACGTCGAGGTAGGCGCGATTGGCGTTGTGGTCCTCGTCATCGCGGTGGCTCCGCTGGTAGTTTTCCCACTCCTTCAGGCGCCGCTCCTCCACGTCTTGATACAGGCGATCGCGCAGCTCCTCCGTGTCGTCGCCCTCGGCGCGGGCAGTCACGTCGAAGCGATCTCGCCGCACCTTGCCCTGCTTTGCAGGCATAGGACTGCCCAACAGACACTTGCCAGAGAGATAGTATCTCTACAGTTTTGCTGACTCCTTCGCGTGCTTCACTTCTTCCCTGCGCCAACTGCTACCTTTGGGGGGAAAGGGAAAGAGAGAGAAAGAGAAAGAGGGAGGGAGAGCCCAACGTGGAGAGCGAGTTGCCGTCATCCGTTTCGTGAGGCGGGGGGGGGGAGAGAGAACGACTCGTGTGCTGGAGAGCGGGAGAGCAGGCGATAGATGGCGGAGTGGGAGCAGAGGAAACTGCCGCCTGTGCGGATTCTCTTTCATAGTAAGGAAATGTGAGGCAACACACCCCAGAGAGGGAGAAGTCATTCCGGCCGTCTTGTCTTGTGGTTCACGCAACGGGGGGCGGGGGGGAGGGGGAACTGGCATCGCTGCCACACGCACAGGTGTATTGTCTGCGAAAGGCTGCTGCTAGGATGCCCATCGGCGTGGCACCGCGTGCTTGGGCTAGTCTCGTCCGTTGACGGTGCGCAGCCACGCGGCGTACGTCTCGTTGACGTGCTCGTTCGAGCCCTTCTTGTCGCGAAACTCCTTCTCGAAATCCAGGAACTTTCGGCGAGTGATGGAGCCGTACTGAGGCATGCCCTTCGTCTGGCGCGCCAGCTTGTCGCGCGTGAGGTACTTGGCGTGGTCCTCGCTGAACTTGTCGTTCATCCAGTTGTCCTCCATGTGGCGCTTGCGGAGGTGCGCGTAGGGGTCCGTGCGCAGCGACGGCGGAATGAGCGCCGCCTCCAGCAGCTTCATTGCCTCATAGGAAATGTACTTGGCCGCCGTGTCGTCAGTTGGTTTGTAGCGCCGGTACCACGGCGTGCGCTGGAACTCCTCCACGGTGGACCAGGTGTTGAGAGAGGAACGACTGCCCTGGTACTTGCGCTCGAAGATTTGGTCCATCTCCCTTTGCACCTCCACCTCGCTCCAGCCGCTGCGTGTCAGCACGTCGCGGACGACAAACTCCATCCGGTCGCTCAGCTTGTAGGCGCATCGCCAGCTCTCCTCACGGGCTATGGGCCGGGGGTTGCCCGTGAGCACAGGGATGTCGCGCATCTTATGGCCAAAGCCCAGCTCCTTGCCAAAGCGCTCCGTCGTGTCAAACGTGCGCACCCACAGCGCCGCCACCGACCCCATGGAAGCGCAGAAACGGCGCATCACAACGGTGGCGGCTATACGGCTACAACAGCAAGATAGTATTGGAGGGAGGGGGGAGGGGGATGGGGGGGGGGAACCGATACAACGATAGTGAGTCTTTGCCTTGCTACCTGTCGACCCAACGACATCCAAAGAGAGAGAGGAAGAGAGAGGGAGGGGCGGGCTGCAGCATTCGGAGCTTTGCTTTCCTTGTCGAGTGCAACCCTTCGCCTCACCATCTACTTCCCCGCCCCCACCAGTTCTACTCATTCATTTCTTTTTCATCTGGAGGGGACACGTATGGGCGGGATAGAGAAGAGCAAGTGCAGATGGAAGGTCTGCGAGACAGTGGAGGGGAGGGGAGGACATGGTGCTGACATCAAAAGGGCGAGGCACATTCAACACTCTCTTTTCGTCCGCTGCTACCAGTCCTCGTCGTCGTCGTCGTCAACGCCACGGCTCCGCCACAGGAGAGAGCCAGCCACGGGTGTGAGTGCGGTGAAGAGCACCAGTTCGACACCCGGAGTCGCGCGTCGCCGCTCCTGGTTCCCCTTGTAGCAGAAGAAGGCAATGGCTAGCGCACCAACGCTGGCGCCAAACATGGCGATCCACGACAGGAATAGCACCACTTTCGCTCGCCGCATGTCCGCTTTGATGTCCTGCGGGGACACAAGCATGAAGAGAAGAAGGCCCAAAACGGAGAAGATGGCGGGGATCCACATCACGAAGGAGAACCGATGCTGTGCCATGAGCTCTTTATGTGCAATGGCGATGCCGTCAATAAACGCCATAACGGCAACACCAAAGACGACGCCCGCGCTCACAGGCACGAGGTTCGCCGGTTTCAGAAACAGCATCTGCATCTGTGTGGATCTAACCTTTTTTGTGTTCTTCTTCGATGGAGGGGCTCGGTCTGTGTCTGTGTGTCTGAGTAGGTATGCGCGAGAGAAAAGAGAATAAGGAACGGCGGCTGTTGCTGTGGACGCTGTGTTTTGAGGTGAGAGGAGGAGGAAGACGACAAAAGGAAGGAGACACGGAGAGGGAAAGGCACAGGAGAGGAGTGCACATGAGAAGTGAGAGGGCATTCGCACAAAGAAGCGGGGGGGGGGGGGCTGTGGCACCGATTATGAAGCCTGCCCCTCTCTTCCACCCATCCGCCCGTTGGTATTGGCGGGGGCACAGAAGGAAAGACGAGTGTGGGGCTGAGCACAGAAGGCCTGAAAGGTAGCTTTCACGCTTCCCATCCTCCCCGCACCTCTCCGTCCTCTCGCCCTTCGCCGGACTGTCTGTGTATGGGGCGTGAGCGACTTCCATCCTCTTCTGCTGCGGCTTCCATCCTCTTCTGCTGCGGCTTCCTTCATCGAGGGGGGGGGGGGACATTGGTTTAATGGTTTCATGGAATGAGAAGGGGAGAGAGAGGGGGAGGGGGGTGAGATGAAAAGAAGAGACATTGGGGCACAAAAGTGAAAAGCACGTGCCAGGCGGCGGGGGGAGGGGGGAGGGGGCAGGCGAGACAGGCCCGCCCTAGATGTCGACGGTCATCTCGTCAATGAGTCGCGTGAGGTCCGCGTTGATGAAGTCGTTGTCGTCCTCATCTTCGTCCTCCGAAACAGACGGTGTGGCGGGCTCCTCGCTCTGCAGGCTCTCCAGGAGCTTTCGCGCCGCCTCAATCTTCTTCTCCTGCGTCTTGGTCCTGTGCTCGGCCTGCTGGACCTTCTCCGTGACGGCGCGCAGCTCCTGCGCGAGCTTCTCCGACGCCTTCTTGCTCTCCTTTGTGTCCTGCGTCAGCTGCTGCTTCTCGGCCGTGAGCTCGGCGTTCTCCTTCTTGAGTGCCTCCAGCCGCTCGCGCATTTCCTCGGTCTGCTGCTGTGCCTGGCGAATCTTGTCCCACTCCCGCTGGCGCTCTTGCTCCTCTTTGCGATCACGGTCGGCGAGGTCCTTCGCTACGCGTCTCGTCTCCACCTTGAGCCGCTCGCACAGGTCGTGGTACGCCTTTGTGCTCTTCTGCGCAATGTCCTTGCGTGTGCGCTCCTCCTCCTTGATGGTCTTGCTGATCTCCTGCTTCACCTTCTTCTTGACCTGCTCTGCCTTCTCGTCCGCCAGCAGCTGGCGCAGCACGCTCTCGTCCACCTTGGGGCCGGCCTTCTTCTCCTTGGCCGGCGCGGCCTTCTCGCGGGCCGCGGGGGCCGTCTTGATCGGCTCCACCTGCACGATGCCGACCTGGATCGTGATGCTGTCTGTGTCGGGATCGCGGAAGCCCTGGGCTGGGTTGAGCAGGTCGGCGAACTTGATCACGTTGTTGAAGCCCCAGTCGTTCTCCTGCGAGATGGCCAGGAAGCTTTGGGTGCCTTCGTTGCAGATGGAGTCATCGGGGTTGAGACGATTCACAACGGTGATGAGGAACTTGCAGTGGACGCTGCCTGTCTGGCACAGGTAGAGCGCCAGGGACTCCTTGTTCGTCATGCACAGGAGGCTCCACTTGAGCTGTGCGTAGCTGAACTCGGGGGAGTAGTGGCGCTCCGACTCCTTGGTGAGCATGGAAATGTTGTCGACGCGGAAGGAGATGAAGCCCATGTCCCCCTTCGTCGTCATGCTCTCCGGAGGGACAGTGAACTTGACCTTCTTCAGCTTGGCGCGGGACAGTTTGGCGCGCAGCCGCTCTCGCGGAAACGCCGAGAAGACGATGGCCTCGCAGAACTTCTCGGTCGAGTTGGAGTCTGGCACGTTGATGCCCAGCTCTGTGGTGATCTTCTTGAGCGGCTTCAGGCGCAGGTTCGTGAGCACAGAGAGAAAGCCCATGGCGACCATGCGCTCCCACATGTCCTCCACAGGCGGTCTGTCCTCTGGCAGGCCCAGCACCAGCCCAAGGGACTCCTTGAGATGGTCCGGTAGGGTGTTCAGGAACTCGATGCTGGCGGTTGTGGGCAATGGTCCGGCCTGCACGTGCGATGTCATGTCGTCGATTATTTTTTGCTTGTCCATGAGCACGCAGGCCTTCTCACAGCCGAGCCGCACGGCGGTCTTGACGATTGACGAGACAAACTCGTCATGCGGAGAGGACGGCCGCAGTTTCGCCTTTGCGCTCTCTCCAATCTTCTTGAGGGAGTCGATAGAGAGGGGCTGCAGGTACTCGGTGAGGCGGCTCACGGCGTCCGTCTCCTCGCTGGAGCTGCACCGCTCCGTCAGTGCGCGGGGGTCCTCGTCGTCGTCGCTGGAGGAGGAGGACGGGGACGGGGTTTCCACAATGGTGCGGTGCTGGAGCGCCTTGCGGCTGGGAAACGTGTTGACGGAGGCGCGCACGGTGAGGCGGGGGGCGGGGTAGGGGCCGATGGTCCGGTAGGGGTTGTTCTTCTCATCGAGCACCTTCTTCTCGCGCAGGAGCATCTCCTCCTCCTCGCGCCGCTTCCTGCGCAACTCCTCGCGCTTCCGCAGCTTCGGGTCGCTTTCCTTGGTGGGGGAGCGCAGATCGCTGTTGGAGTCCGAGTCGAGGTCATCTTCTTCATCCTCGTCGTAGAAGCCGCCCTCCTGTTGGCAGTAGCGGTACTCCTCCTCGTCAGTCACAACATGCAGGTCGGTCGAGATCCGGTTGATAAGCTCGTGTGGCGCGCTCCGGTGCACGGCAGAGACGAGGCTGTCGGTGACCACCTTGTACAGCTCACTGACGGCGTGCGAGTACTCGGGCCGCTCGCTACCGTCAAGCGTGCGCAGCACCTCCTTGCGCATGATGTGCATCATGTCCGTCCCTGGCTTGGCGCCGACAGGACCGTCTTGGGCGAGTTGGTAGAGCGTGGACCGGTAAAAGAGCTGGTCCTGCTCCGTCATGAGAGGAATCATGCTCTGCATCCGTGGGTGGCAGGGATGCAGAGCGGAGAACGAGAGAGAGGGAAAGAGGGAGGGAGGGTGGGGGGGGGGGGGGGGCAAAGGCTGTAAGGTAAGCTATCCGCGTAGAACTCGTCGAGGGGAATGTAAAGAAGCGACGAGGAGGTAATGATGCGTGTGGTTGCTCTACATCCTCTCACCGTTCCATCCCAAGATGCTCCACTGAGTCCTCACAGTGCAATATACTGAGGGAGGGATGGACAGGACAGTGTCTCAACCTGGATCCGTAGACACGACGGAGAGAGAGTTGCGCTCAGTTGAAGTAGCACTCTGCCCCGTCCCCCGTTCCCACCACCCCCACCACCCCACCCACTTGTTACTCTCCTCTCCTGGGGGGTCCGCTTCGCTTCAAGAAGTGTGATTACAAAAGCAGTGGCATTCGGAAAGCGATCCGGGGCTCTCCTTTTTCGATCCTGTACCACCGCCACGACGGAGAAAAAAATCCCTCCACCACCACCTCACTCTCCTAGGCGGCCGCTGCCCTCAGTGCCCGCCGCCTCCGGCAGTGCCTCGGCAACATCGTTTGTCTCGTACCACCACATAAAGTTCACCTTGCCGTTGAGGTCGGTGTACGGCAGGTAGTCAATCTCCGTCCGCTGGAAGCGGCGCAGCCGCTGTGTGGTTTGCTTCACCTCCACCTCTAGTCGCCGCACGTGCTCGCGCTTCGCCTCTTCATTCATCTCCTGGAAGCGGGCAGCGAAATCCGCTGTTTCCGTCGCGGCGGCACCGCGCAGGCCGGTGTACTGCTCGGTGGCGCCGGCTTTGGCGCCGACTATGCGGCGGACATCCTCGAAGCGCTCACGGGTGATGACGCAGAGCCAGCCATGGGTGAGCTCGTCCTGCTCGAACGTGATGAAGCCCTCCGCGCGAGCCTGCTGCAGCACCTCACGCAGGTGTCGCTTACTATCCAGCACGATCTGCGGGTCGCTGAGGCAGCGCTCCCAGAGATGCGTGACCTCGCAGGGCTGGTGGCGGTACAGCACGGAGAGAACAAAGTCGCGTGGGATGGTGCCGGTGTCGCGCGGCATGGCCTTGCCTTTGAACCGCTGCTCGTCTAGAAACTTGAAGTTCTCTGGGACCGACTGCGACGGCCAGTGTTTCATTTTAGCGGCGGACTTGTAGCTGACCCCGTGCGGGAGGTGGACCCCGCTCTGGAACAAGGAAACAGCGCACCGCCTCATCGCTAGAGAGAGGGACCCTGAAGGAAAAAGAGCAAGTCCCCCACACACAAGAGAGAATGGCCGCTTCAGACACTTTGTGGTGGTGGAGACACGGAAGGTGAAAGGGAGAGAGGGATAGAGGGAGAGGGACTCCGGAGGGCAGGTGCTGCTGCTGTGCTACAGCGCGAAGCACTCGCCTCACACACACACACACACACACACCAAGAGAGGGGGGGGGAGAAAATGAAGCTGAGAGAATCCGTGAGTGGTCCTAGCGCCGTCGTTTTGGTGTCTGTGTACACGTGAGTGTTTGTTGAGAAAGCAGTGGCACTCCCCCCCTCCCCTCCTTCCTCCTCTCCCTCACACACATACATATGCCAGAGGAGGGGATAGAGAGAGAAGGAGGGGGGGGGACAAGTCACGCCGCCTTCTCGCTGTGTCGATGGAAGGGGTCGGGGATGAGGTACTGGAGCAGGCGCTGTGCGGCTGGGATGCAGGCGAGGAAGCACGCAAGGTAGACAAGCGCTTTGAAGGCGAGAAAGCCCAGCTGGCGGTAGTGGACGTGGCCAATGAACTCACCTTCGGCCTCGTACGGGTTGACCTCGTGGCTGGGGTTGAGCACCAGCTTCCCACCCGACAACTTGTTCCAGCCAGCCGAGAAGCCGAGCATGGGGGTGCCGCTAAAGTACAGCGTGCTGCCCGAGTTGTCGCCATGCTCATCAAGGACGGCGATCATGGTGAAGTGGAAGAGATACGGCACGCTGAGGTCAAAACCTTTGCCGAGCAGTATGACATAGGGAATGCGCGAAAAGTTGACTCTGGGGGAGATCCATCCCACTTGGAAGCGGATCAGCGCCTCGAGCTTGAGGCCCCCGTCCGAGACAAGGTGGCAGCGGTAGCGCACGCGCGCGATGTTGCCCTGTGGGTCGCGGATGGTCAGTTGGGCGTTGGGATTCATGCTGTCGTGCGAGCCCGCCGTCAGGTTCGGATCGACAGCGAGGAAGAAGCCCGACACGGACACCGGGCCATCGAACCAGTCCGTGGAGGAAAGGGTGCGGCGGGTACCGAAAGCGGGATGGTCCGTTGACAGCAGTCGGCGGCGGCTGGCCTGCGGAGGGGGCACCGTCTCCGCCTGCCGCAGGCCAAAGGCGGGGTGCTCCGTGCTGAGGGACTGGTATCCGGGCAGTTGACTGCGGGGGATCGGACGGCTGCTAAAGGCGCGGAGAGGATCCACGCCACTGAGGTTGGGGTGCAGTCTGCTGCTCGGAAGGCTGCCGCTGCTGCCGGTGTCCGCCGCTGCGCCACTGCTCCCGCTGGGGGCGGCGCTGGTGCTATGGAGGCGCGCCAGATGCATCGCCTGGCAGGCGGCGATGAAAGGACGCATTCCACCCACGCCGAACGCAACGACGGGAATGCCTGATGTCTGCCGCTTCCTTGCTGGAGAGGGAAGAGTGAAGGAGGGAGCAATGGAGCGAGAGTCGCAAGGGGGGGCAGGGTATCCGAAAAGGAACAGGCCCTGTGCGCAGTCCTCCAGCGTTCCGGCTGCCTCACCATACACAGCCCGAGTGTTTTACCCGCCTGCGAGTACCGTTGTCATTGCTTCTACTGTTTGCTGCAGTCCCAGTCGTCATCCTTGCGGCGATGAGGTGAGAGCCAAGTAGTCTTTGGGAAGGAGGGAGGCGGGCTTGACGGATGATCCCCCCTCCCCCTCCCCATCGGGGAAGAGAGAGAGAGAAAGGGAACTTGTACCATCACAGAGGACGCAAAGCAGAGGCACATTCGCCATCAACCAGGCTCAGCGGGCTCTGCAGATGCCCCGCCTGTACCGGCGAGGGGACGGTCGAAGCACGTCGACAGTCTCTCGCGAATGTCGGCCTGCGGAGCGGGGAGCCGGTGGGCGTCTGGCATGGTGGCGAGCGTCTCCTTGTATTTGGTACAGAGGAGGTCAGCGGAGGCGAGCGACTGTGAGGCAGATATCTTGAGCGTGTCAAATATGTGCTTGAGCGCAGGCTTCACCTCCGCGACCGTGGCCGCCGACGAGGCCGTGAGGCAGAGCACGAGCCCTAGCACGCCAGCCGCGTTGACGTGGCTGGGCAGTCGGAGGAACTCCACATGGATGATCACCTCCTGCGTCAGGAAGTCACACAGGTCGAGGAAGCTGTGGTTCACCGTGCGCAGAATCTTGAAGCTGCCATGGTCCGCAAAGATGGACGCAACCTGGCTGCGCGTTGGCGACAGGTAGAGACCCACTTGCCCACTCATGTCGCCCGGTAAGCTCGACACAACAGTCTCGGTGGCGAGGTTCTGTGCCAGCAGCAAGTCAGTGCCAAACAGCTGGTACACCTCCAGCGAGGAGGTGAGTGGCAGGCGCGCTGCCGCACACAGGCGGGGGAGCGAGTCCTTGATGGTGGCGGTGGAGTCTAGCATGACCGTACTCCAGCTCCGCCGGTTGCTCTCAGGCTCTACGAGCAGCAGGGACACGCGAGTGCTATTGCCCTGAGCGGGCTGCTGCGGTGTTTTCACTACGAGCTCCTCGCTGCTGAGCATGTGCACCTGCAGATAGAGGTGGTTGATGACCGTGGCGTGCGGCAGGCGCCACTTGAAGTGTCGCAGCACGGCCTCCTCCATGTCCAGCACCTCGGCCGCCGTGTAGGCACGGTCGCACACGTCAACAATCTTCCGGAGGCTGGGCAGGTCGGGGTCCATCTCCTCGAATTTTGCGGCGATCCACAGGCACGTGACGGCGGCAAGCTGGCAGCGGTCCACCTTGAGGCTCTGCAGGTTGCCCAAGAGAAAAGCGTCCGTGAGCTGGATGGAGAGGCACAGTGTCGTGCTGCGAAGGTGGAAGGCCGAGCAAACGTCGCGTAGCCATCGGGAGATGATCTTGCGGTTCTTGAAGCTGTAGATGGTCTTCTTCATCACATCGAGCGATTTCAATGGAGCCACCTCGGACTCCAACATGCTGCGGTACACGATAGTGGGGTCGTCCTCGCCCTCGCTGCCGGGGTGAGCGCGGTAGTCCATGGCGCCAGGCGGCCCAAAGAGCTGGCGGCCCGTCCCCGTCAGCAGTGAGGTGTGGATGAACACCTCCCCGGTGTTCGCCCCGGCTGGTTTTTGGGCAGTCATTTTGGCAAAGGCGGCAAGAAAGAGGGGAGCGCACCGGGGCAAGTCAGTACAGCTGTGGAGAAGAGGAGGAGGGAGAAACAAAACGAGTCAAAACTGCAAGCAGCGGTATCCTTCTATGCTGGAGCGACAAACAAGAACTGCGCGCGTAGTTGGAAGAGAAAGAGAGAGAGACGGGTGGCATTTGGTGGAGCAGCAACACCGGTGGCTCGGCGACTGCCTCTTCTCCCTCTCTGGGGTCGGTCATTCTTCCCTTTTTGCTATCACTGGGTCACCAGTCCGATAGACCTGTTGAGTGGTAACGAAGTGCTGTGCTGCTCGTTGTTGTGCAGGAAGGAAGCACAGAGGACATATGCAGCTCAGCTGCCAACTCCGCTCCGGTGGGGAGCGGAGTCATGTTGGAGGTACCGCACACCCACGTGCGAGCCTTTATCGTTTAGCGCAAAAGTAACGGCCACGCGCCATATGGGTCACTCTCCTCCAATGCTCACGGTCGCGTATACGTGCGAGGGCAGGAGCCCTTGAGGCGTCGGAAGAGCAGCCCACCGCTCTCGCACGCTTCTCCTCTTTCCTGCAGTGGTGTGGTGGGTGATAGGTGCGACGTCACCGAAACACGGGGTGCCGCACGCAGTCGCAACGCCAATGGCAAGCCGTTGTCACTCGCGGTGCGTCATCAGTGTGGCGTGTGCTGGGCCTCGCATGTAGCTCCGGCACATCCTCCTCAGCGCAAACTTGGAGAGGAGCCCGCTCACCTTGGACACCACGTAAGCGCCGGGCCCGGCACCCCCTCCTCCCTCCCTTTCTCAGAGGTCGGCGCGGGGACGTGGAAATGTGAAATGGGTTGGCTGCACAAAATGATGTGTGTGCATCTATGGGTGTGTGAAGCTATTGGTGTGTGAAGCTACTAGGCGCGTGTTTGGCTGGGTTCGCAGGGCTTACGGAACAGCAAGCTT
>JASAOB010002537.1:0-20412 GCA_030849825.1 Herpetomonas tarakana | reverse complement strand
GTACGGAGGAATCGGGTGTGGGGGTGTGCCCACGAGTGCCCCTCTTCCACGACCTCGACATACTCAGGTCGTGTTCCGCCACCTGGCAGGGGGAACTGAACCCAGCGGGCACGCTCTCACGGCACTTTGGGGACGACACTTCTTCGCAAGTTGTAGAACAGGCCGCGCCGGACTTCGCCCTGCCTCGATTGAACAACGCTTACTCATCACATTGCAAATGACCAGAGCTCCTTGGCCGGGACAACACTCTACGGTCAGCTATGGGGGCTCGGAGAGTCTCTCTGTCCACAGGAAAGGTACGAACAAATGGGCACCGCTTGGGAGGACCCCCGATGCCCAACGCCGAGGCGACAATCATGCGAAGCATGTGGATCCGCAAGCTCGTACGTCCTTCATTCGTCATGTCTTGTTCCTCGCAGGGTCGCTACGACCATCCGATGAATCGTGCCTCCGTGGTGTGTCTGATCCGCTCGCTTCGGCTGTCCTTCGGCTACGACTCGGCAACGGCCTCCCTCGCCCCAAATTGGCAACGATCACGCGGCATCACCGCTCGTTTTGGGGCGTTTCATCGTACGCATTTGGGGCGTGGGGGGCGGCTGTGGGTGGTGGGGAAGTGAGGAAGGTTTGTGAGGCTTACCAGTTGCGCCGAGCGGGAGAGGGCGGGGGGGGGGGGGGGGGGGGGGAAGAGAACAGGTCGAGGAGAAGTGATGCAATACCACAGCGGAGAAAGAGCATCCACAACTCCTGGAATGTGGTATCCTTCGCGTTTTGACTTCTGCTTCCCAGAACGCTCCAACTTTAGCTATTTCCACCTCGTCTTCACCTTTGCCTTGTCAACCGATATAGCTCACGCTCCTTTCGCACGAACAGGCCCGGACATGGCACTCGCTCCGCCTCAAGGCTCCTCTCACGACAAAGTGGCTGAGTTCAGGGAAGCATTTGATTTGCTCGACCTTGCGGGAGAGGGCTTCGCTGATATCGAGTCCACCAAAGCACTGTTGATTGCTGTGTGCCCTGGTCTGACCGAGAAGAAGCTCAACGATATCCTTGAGGCGATTGGGTATGTGGCGCTGCCACGAATCACCTTTGCCCAGTTTTACGTTGTGGTAAACAATGTCAGGAACGTGTTGGGTCTCCACTTCACAGCGGATGAGATGCGGGACTTTGCTGTCCTGCACCAAGCTTTCGCGCCGTTCGACAAGGAGAACACTGGCACCGTCGACGCGGACATCTTCATGGCGCTGATGATGGAGAAGGGTAGGAAGCTTTCCAGCCACGAGGGCGTCGAGATGCGATCACGCCTCGAGAGAATGGGCTTTATGAAGAAAGGGAAAGTGAACTACCGTGCTTTTCTCAACCACATATCATCTTGTGTAGAGTGACTTTCCGAGGGAGTGCCCACATCACACGCAATCTCTTTCTCTTTCTCCTTCTTCTTGCCTTTTGTTGATGCATGTACGCGAGCAAGGCATTTTCCTTTCTGTTTGATGTATCCAATCTGATTCTCACCCACAAACAGTGAGACTTGTGCACGTCCTCGGCGGAACCGGCTTGAAACGATGCGTAAATGGCCCAAGACAGTGAGAAAGACCTTTTGATGGGTGCGGCACCTCACGACGAGACGGGACCAGTTATGTGAGAGAACTCGACCAGTTTCTCTTTCGCCCTCCCTTTACCTCTTAAAGTCATAGGACCCTTTCGACTATAGGAACCGTGAAAGGATGAAGGAACTGGACCTGGTGAGGGCGAGGATCCGTGAGGCTATCCGTGATGGCCGTATCAACAGGCGTAGTGTCACCACCGCAGTTGTGCTGGTTTTGTCGCTGTACGTAGGCTCTGTCATGATGTTCTTTGGCATGAACTTTTGGCTGTGGTCCTTCTCTCCAGGCATCCATCGGAGCTATGCCACCATCCTTGTTCCTTCGGTTCTTTGGTGCGCGCTATTCCTCGCAACATGCGGGCTCGACGCTGGATACTCATGGGTTCGTTACCGGCGCCTTGGCGACTACTTCTTCTGGATGACCAGGAAAGGCGTCTTGCTTCTCTTCCTGATTGGTCTGTTCGACTCGCTTACGGGGCTCACAGGCATGTATGCCGCTATTCACGTTTCCCAGATTCTGCAATCCGCTCTCATCTCAACTGGTCCTATCTGGACCTTCCTCCTCGCGTACATCTTGTATCCATCCAGCCAACCTGGTTTCCATCCCTTCCTCATCGCTGTCGTCGTGCTGACCACCTCCGGCGTTACTCTCGCCATGATCCCGCAAATCATCGATAAGGACTCGCCCAAGAGATATTTCAGCTTGCCCTGGACACTTATCTACCTTGGCGCCACGGCACTCTTCCCGCTATACAACGTCCTCCAAGGGCGTTTCTTGCATGACTTCCAAGACCACTGTACCCCTTTCACAAGAAAGATGGTGATGCTTGCGATGGAAACCACAATTCAGCTTTTCCTGACCATTGGCTACTTCCCCATGGACTTCTCCCCGTTCTACGGGCGGTGCGATTCCGCAAAAGAGTCGTGGGAGAATCTGATGGCGAGTCTGCGGTGCATTTCGTCCTGTCCCAATAACGCGAAATACATGATGATCTACGTCATGGGATTTTGGATCCGCCACGTCGTTTTCGCGTATTTGAACACCTACTCCCCCAGCGTCGCTGCCGTGACAAGCATGCTCACCCAGCCAATCAATGCCTTTATTCTTCTCGCCGTGCCTTCGTGGAACGTGTACGGTTCGAAGAAAGACTGGCGATACACCCTGGGATGCTTTATCTGCCTTCTTTTGGCCATGCTGACTTTCATTCTGTGGCACCTCACCCACAAGCAACCGCACGTGGAGCGGCTCCGTGGCGAAGATGGTAAGATGGATTCTGTAACCATCGTCGAACTGGAGGTGTATGGGAGCCCAACCACGATGGAGGAAGACCTGAACAGAAAGTACAAGGAGAAAGACATCCAAGATGAGGAACCTGAGATACCTGTTCCGCACTTGCTTAGCCGCCAACAAAAAACCACCAGGGAGGAACATTCCGAGCGAGCGAGTTTGTGAGGATATGACCTCCCTCTCTCCTTTTATTGTGTTAATCACAGATCTACCAGTCGGCGAACCCGTCGCACGTTAACGTGCCTTTTCACTCTGCCTCGTTCCTCGCAAACTGGTGGCTGACCAACTCTACCCATGAGAGAGAGCCGCGACTTCCTCTCCCCTTTTCTGAAGCACTCTCCTCCCGTACAGCGACTAACCAGTCCCTAGAACGACAAGAAGAAAGAACGTATTTGCGAAATGACAACAGGAGCAGCTATCCGCGTTGAACAGATGGTGTCAAACATTCATGAACTGTCTCTTCGTTCTGATAACTGCTGCCCTGACCTACTCTGATCTTCTTCGTTTCTCTCTGACTACTCCTGTTCCGACAGGATAGAGTTTCGATTCCCTCGTTGGGTTGCTTGACTCGTATCTTTCCCGTTTTTTTGTCTCTCTCTCTCTTTCTCTCTTCCTCTCCGATGCCACCGAAGAGGCAAAACGAGGAGCAGTCGCGCCTCACGCGTATTGCCATCGTTAACGTGGATCGCTGCAAGCCGAAGAAGTGTGCTCTCGAGTGCCACAAGTGCTGCCCTGTCAATCTCCAGGGCAAACTGTGCATCGAGGTGAACCACCAGAGCTCCATTTCCAAGATCTCGGAGGAGCTGTGCATCGGGTGCGCACTGTGCGTCAAGAAATGCCCGTACGATGCCATCCGCATCATCAACCTACCGTCGAACCTGGATAAGGACACCGTGCACCGCTACGGCCCCAACAGCTTTAAACTCCATCGTCTTCCCCTTCCCCGACCTGGTCAAGTCCTTGGTCTCGTTGGCGCGAACGGTACCGGCAAGTCCACCGCTCTCTCCATCCTGAAGGGCAAGATTCGTCCGAACCTGGGCCGCTACAAGAACTCACCCGAGTGGGACGAGATCCTCAAGTACTTCCGCGGCTCTGAGCACCAGGCCTATTTCCAGCACCTTCTAGATGACAACCTCCGCGTTCTCCTCAAGCCGCAGTACGTTGACAAGATTCCCAAGGCAACCAAGGGTCTTGTGGCTGATCTCCTCGCCAAAGCTGACGAGAGGAACTCAAAGGAGCACTTTATGGATACGTTGGATCTCCGTAATGTGGCAGATCGCTCCCTCGACAAGCTCTCCGGTGGTGAGCTGCAGCGCTTCACCATCGCTGCGCTTTGCGTTCAGGAGGCTGCCGTGTACATGTTTGATGAGCCTTCCAGTTACCTGGATGTTCGCCAGCGTCTCACTGCCGCCCACGTCATCCGTTCGCTGCTGACCGAGACCAACTACGTCATTGTTGTTGAGCACGACCTTTCCGTCGTGGACTACATGTCCGATTTCGTATGTGTGTTGTACGGCGTGCCCGGTATTTACGGTGTTGTGACAATGCCCTATGGTGTTCGCGAAGGCATCAACATCTTCCTTGACGGCTTTGTGCCCACGGAGAACCTCCGGTTCCGCGAGGAAAGCCTCACTTTTCACATCTCCGATGATGTCGAAGAGGTGACCAAGAGGCGGGCAGCCATCAACGAGTACCCAGCCATGAAGAAGTGTCTAGGCAACTTCTCCCTTACCATCACCCCTGGCAGCTTCAGCGACTCAGAGATCATCGTTCTCCTCGGTGAGAATGGTTGTGGCAAGACCACTTTCATTCGTATGCTTGCCGGCCACGTCAAGCCTGACGAGGGCGGTGCTGTCCCACAGCTTGCCATCAGCTACAAGCCGCAGAAGATCGCCCCGAAGTTCGAAGGCACCGTCCGTGACCTTCTCCAAACTAAGATCTACGACATGTTCTCCCATCCCCAGTTCCAGGTCGATGTGCTCAAGCCGCTCACAATCGAGGAACTGCTCGACCAGGAGGTTCAGAACTTGTCTGGTGGTCAGCTGCAGCGTGTGGGTCTGTGCATTGCCCTTGGCACCCCCGCCAACATCTACCTCATTGACGAGCCTAGTGCGTACCTCGACTCCGACCAGCGTATCATTGCCTCTCGGGTCATCAAGCGTTTCATCCTGCACACCAAGCGCACCGCGTTCATTGTCGAGCACGACTTCATCATGGCAACTTACCTTGCGGACAAGGTCATCGTGTACGACGGTACCCCCGCGATCAACTGCACGGCCAACGCGCCATCCGGCCTGCTGGAGGGCATGAACAAGTTCCTCAAAAGCCTCAACATCACGTTCCGCCGCGACCCCAGCAACTTTCGTCCGCGTATCAATAAGCTCGAATCCGTAAAGGATCGCGAGCAAAAGTCCACTGGCAACTACTTCTACATGGACGACTACGTCGAGGACCCGAAGAAGGCCAAGGTCAAGCGCGGCAAGAAGGGTGACGAGGACGATGAGGAGGATGAAGAGGACGCCCCGCCTGCTGTCAAGGGCAAGGACAAGGGTCACCACGACTCCGACGATGACGAAGACGAGAGTGCGCACAAGAAGGGAAAGGGTAAGGGCAAGGGGAAGAAGTAAATCACTGGGTTTCATGTGCTATTGTTAACACCCGCGTCTGTGTTCCGTTGCTTCGCTGGCACCTTTTCTTTCTGTTCGTGTCGTTGTTGTCCAGTTTGATTATTGGGTTACCTGTGAGGCTGCAGGGGAGGGGAAGGCGCTTGTGACGGCTGGCGAACTCTATACTTGTTCCCCATTCCGCACCCGCCGCCCATATGTTTCTAGCTTTCCCTCCGCCTCGCTCCTCTCCTCTCGGGCGCTCTCCGGCGGCGGGCGGCAGCTGCGCACCGACACTCTTCGCCATATCACTCACCCCTTTCCTTCTCTCTCTTTACTTTGTCAACAATAAGTATTTAAGCCACTTAGCACCTTAATGTCTTTGTTTCGCGGGCCCATGTCTGCCTACCACTAAGCACTCACGCAGATGAACTCCCACGCGGAATGGTGACACTACCGCTTCCTCGTGGTTACCGCAACAGGTCTTGGAGGTTTCGCTTCCTCTAAATGGGATACTGGCTGACGAGCCTTGATCCGTGCCTATGAGATGGTTGATCGGCGTCGTTTGGCTGTAACAGAATGGTAGCATCTCGTCTTCTCTCTTTGCGTCAAAATTCCTTCTTTCCTTCTTCTCTTTGCCTCTGAAAACACAGTTACGTTCTGCGTGGAGCTGGTGCCACTCTCTCGTCGTCTTTTCCTTCTTTCCTCTCCTCCTTCCGTTCACATATAGTACATCACACACCCGCTGGGGGACCAACTCCTCTTGTGGTCACCGCCGCGTAAAGAGTTCTCAACGAACAACCACACACACACACACACAGAGCGAAGCTCCACCTGCTTCCGATTTCGTCGTTCTCGTTTCCACACCCTCCAGCTCCGCACATACGCACACGCTCGGCCCCCCTCCCCCATCTGAGTCTCTGACAGGAAGAGAGAAGAGAAGAGGACATCGCGATGGAGGAGATGGAACTCATTGCCGTCCGCATCAAGGACGGCATTTTTGCTGGCAACGTGGCCGCGGCGGAGGACCGGGAGTTTCTGGGAATGAACAAAATCACCCACATCATCAACTGCGCTGGCGGTGAAGTAGCGGACTTCTTTGTTGGCGACCCAGAGCTTCGATACCTGTCCTTTCCCTGGAAGGACACCGCCGGCTCCGTCTGCACCACCGTCCTATTTGACCCGGCAGATGAGAACATCAATAAAACGGTGCAGTTCATCGACGAGGCCGTGGCATGCGGCGACTGCGTCCTGGTTCACAGCTACAACGGGGTCTCTCGTAGCCCGACCCTCATCGCGGCCTACTTCATCGTTAAGTACGGCTGGAAGCTTGACAGCGCTATTTCCTTTTTGCAAATGGCCCACCCCGACGTGAGCATCAAGCCGCATTTCCTGCGGCAGCTCCGCCTCTTCGCGAAGCGCCACCAAGTAGAGCATGATATCTTTGACCGCAACATTGACGATAGCGACTTTGGTCTTGACAACGATCAGTGGATGCTGAGAAACACCCTTTTGAATGGCCTGACTTTCCCGGAACAAGAGCACAATGAGCTGTTCCACGCCTGCACGACCAAAGTGGATGTGGGAGCGAGGGTGGGCAAAGGCAGCACCAAGAAGACACGCATTTCCTTCATTGATACCAGGCAAGGCACCGCTGTGGATGCCCCGAACAGCACCCCCGTTGTCCCCGGCAAGCCAGCACCCGCTGCCACACACTCCGATCCCAACGCGGACCGCAACGGTACGGAGGAGGGCTTTGTCGGCTCCCGAGGTTTGTCAGCATTGCACACAGGCCGCCGCTCGCCCAGCATCCTCAGCCGTAGCACCTCGCCATGCTCGCGGCACTTAGAGTCCGACCCAAAGTCGAACCCCAAGGGCCGCCAGGCGCTTCGCACGCTTCCCTCGACGAGGCTACCGGCAAAGGCGAGGTCACCGCCACGACCCTCGCCCAGCACTGCTGCGTCCGACAGCACACCGCCACCGCAACCTGCAGCAACAGCCGCCGTCTCGCCGCCGCCACTCACCGTCACCGCCATTAGCACGCCAGGTGTAACTCCACCATCCAAGCCTCCGCCGGATGTGGCGACGCCTGCCGCTGCTGCCGCCACCCCCGCCGCGGCGGGAGAGGCTGACAGGGCGATCGCGGCCGAAAATGAGGCTGCGCGCGCGCGTGAGTTGTCTCTAGAGTCGAACCAAGGCCGGGCTTCCTACTACGAGCGCCTGGCCCCGCCGAAACCCAAGACGGGGACAGCAAGCGCTGGTCTACCGGTGCGCTCGCCGCTAGCAACGCTGACGTCGAAGCACAAGTATCGCAACGGCTCACCGCTGCCGTTGCTCAAGGACAAGCAGCAGAAGGACGAGCGCAAGTCGCGCACAAGGATTCCGTCGTCATCTTCTCGTCCTGCGAGCGCCAGCACCACAGGCACACCGACGTCACCGCGCGGGGCCCGCTCCACCTCGGCGTCCTCGAAGGAGAGGACAAGCAGCCCGAAGACGGTGAAGAAGGCCAAGTCCTCATTGTCCAGCAGCGTCACCCGCGGCGCTGACTCTCGCTACGTAGCCATCACCCCTCAACGCTCCGGCAGCGCGAGCGGCCGTCCCGCGTGGAACTGCGCTGTGGGCATCCACGAGCGTCCCACTGTGACCCGGCCACTGTCACCAGCGTACCAGGCGCTCTCCTCGCCCGCGTCGTCCCCCGCTACGCGGCCACGCACCTTCTCCGGCAGCACGCGGTCGCGCACTTCGTCTCCGGGCGACAAGGATCGCCCTCGGCGCCGCACGACTAGCAAGCAGAAGAAGCGCACGGGCTCACCAGGGAAGAGCACGCCATCCAAGGCCCCTCGGTCACCCAGTAATAGCAACTTGTCCGCGACGCCGGATCGAACAGTGTCACCAGCCAAGGTGATTAAAGGGAGTTCGTCTGCCCAGCCAAAGCTGAGAAGAGAGCCACCACCAGCCGTCGTCCCGTCGCGCCGACAGCATTGACATTGGGCAGTTCTGAAATCGTTTTCCACAGGTCTAAGCCGGGCGTGGGCATTCCTTCTCTTCTCCTTTTGTCTTCTCCCTCTGTCCCATTTTGTCTTCATTGTTTCCTTTCTTTTCTAGATGACGATGACGATCATGATGTTGTGATGCATCCCCTCCCCCTTCTCTCCACGTCTCCCGTCGCTTGGAGAAGTGCTGCACTTTTGCCGCACTGGTGGTGCTGTGCCCCCTTCCTTCCCTCTCCCCTCCTGGGTATGCAGCTACACTTTTGCCATTAGAGGCTCGCTATCCTTGTCGCAACTCTTCTTATCTGTTCTCTTTCCCCTCCCCTCTTTCCTTTCTGAGCCACTGTGACCTTTTGAGACTGCCGTGAACTGCGTCTTGTTTGCACGCCAAGCTGGTGGAAATGTACCACTTCCTTTTTCCCTCACCATGACGTGGAGAAAGAGAGACGCAAGGACACGCACCCTTCCCATACGAAGGAAAGCGACCCCTGCACTGCAGCTCCCTTCCCCTCCCCTTGCTGAGCCTTTCTTGTTGACCAGTTTTACCTTCTCCTTGTACTTGCTCGCCAGTTTCTCTTTGCTGTTTTTTATGGACGTTGCTGTCAGCATGCACGCACACTTTTCTTCTTTCCAATGGTGCATGAGTGGGGGGCTCTATTCCTATTCCCCTCCCAGCCTTGCTCAAGAGCCCGCATGCGCGTACAGATCTATGCGTGTGTGGCGTGGTGCCGCTCTCTGTACCAAGGGCTTACTTCCTGTTGTGAGTGTGCGTGGCATCGAGGGGGAAAAGTGAAGAAGAATAGAATAAAGACTGAATCGCCGCGTGATGTCCGTTTCTCTTTGGTTGAGCAGAGAGGGGTGACAAGTGGCACGTGGCGGGGCTGACCCCTTCCTATTCCCTCCTCTTGCTCCAAGACGAGCCAAGTGTACGGTTGGACAAGGGCGACGCTAACTCCTTTCTCGCGCAGAGCGTGGCTGAGTGTTGTGGAGTGAGC
Source organism: Herpetomonas tarakana (assembly GCA_030849825.1). Classification (NCBI taxonomy): domain Eukaryota; phylum Euglenozoa; class Kinetoplastea; order Trypanosomatida; family Trypanosomatidae; genus Herpetomonas; species Herpetomonas tarakana. The sequence continues at coordinate 10,936 of JASAOB010002537.1, read as the reverse complement.
GTGCTTTCATATATGACCACCACCGACCTGTTATCTCTTCCTCACCTATCAAGATACCAAAGAAACCAAACGAGCCACTGAGGCAGCTGACACACTTCTCTTCTTGCTGCACAATGTCGACATCCGCAGGAGAGCCAACGCACGTTATTCTCACCGACGAGGGAGAATACTTCGATGAGGACCCGTCGTTCGGCCGCGGCGTGCCCCCCGACCCAGCCGGGGACGCCGCCTGGGTGCCTCTTGTCCCAGCTGCGTGTTCCGCTGAGCTATTAGCAGCGGTTGAGAGAAGCATGGCACCCGTAGAAGAAACCGGTTCTGCCTCAACGTAGCGGCAGTCCTTCTGCTTTTTCTTCCTTTTCGTTTCGTCTTGTTGTCCTCTTCCGTGTGTGTGTGTGTGTGTGTGTGTGTGACAGCAGAGCGAGGATCGCCAGTGCGTGTCACATCCCAAGGAAGTGTTTATCGATATGCTGAAAACGACAGCGGCATCAGAAATAACAGCAACGGGTAGCACTGCGTGCCACCATGAGCGGGGGAAGGTAGGGGGTAGTGTCATTATGTATCCACAGCCCCTCCCACCTCCCTCCTCCCCCTCCCTTCCCGTCTTTCCTCGTTGGATTTGTCTCGCCTTCCTAGAAGGGTAGCAACTAGGACACCTTCCCCCCTCCCCCCCCTTTGCACGCCCGCCCACTCTCTTTGGCACTTTTGGTCGCTAACGAGATGTCGTACAGTCACCGCAAACTCAAGTTTTTTGTCGATGATGCCGACGGCAGCCTTCGCACGAACCTAGAAGCCGCGCAGAAGTTCTGCCTTGCCGAGGACGACAATGAACTGGCCGAGATGACCAGTCTGATGGCGCCACAGGCTCATTTTAGCAGCTTTTGGGGTGTAACGCGCGGCGAGCGGGCCGCCAGGGCTGTCATGGCCCAGGAGCGGGAGAACCTGAGGATCGTGTGGACATCGCAACTCCTGGCGCTGACCAGCCACACCTTTTCTCGTGAGGGCTACATGCAGATGGTCGATGGCAGTTTCACCACGTCGATTCCCGTGGTTGGCGGGTGGATCACCCGGTTCACACAGAAGAAGGTGAAGGAGGTCCTGGTGGTGCGCGATGGCAAGGTGGTCTTTAGGGATATGGGGTACCAATGGGGTTTGGCGAAGTTCTAGTCAACACACGCGCCTACAGCACGCGTAGGATCGGGCTCGCTTGTTCACCTGTTCACACATCAGTGTTGGCATTCACAAAACGGGAGAGTGGGAGATAAATAACATTAATAGGAGGTGATGAACGAGGGACTCCCTCCTTCCCTCCCCCCCCCTTCACAGCGCACTTGTTCTGTTTCATGGAGCGCACCTCTCTGTCACACCAAAGCCGCTTCATTCCCTCCGCCTCAATGAAGCGCAAAGCACCAATTTCACAGTTTTCATTTCCTCCTTGCTTCCTTGCCTTTGTTTGCGCGTCTCGCGCGATTTCATCTCCAAGGAAACGCCCGGACAGGAGGCACTCTTTCCCGAGCTTTGATATGTCCGAGCGTGGACCTTCTTCGCCTCTGGCAGCGAGGGTGGCCCTGGTGGACACCTCGGGCTATGCCTCGGATTGTAATCTCTCCGCGCTCGTACCCCAGCATGCCATGAAGCCGTACCGCATCCTCGCAACCCACGAGCTGATCCGTACACTGAAAATCGACCAACACGTGCGCACCGTCGTACCGCCGCTCGTTAAGATTGAGGAGTTGACGCGGTACCATGCCGACACCTACCTAGCCAACCTGGGCATGCACAACACGGCGAGCTGGCTGTGGAACACTGCCGTGTCCAAGGCGTACTTCTCCGGCGACTGCCCGCCTGTCGAGGGTATCATGGAGCATTCGCTGGCGACAGCCAGCGGGACCCTCATGGGGGCCGTCCTGCTGAACAGCGGATGTGTAGACATCGCGATGCACTGGGGTGGAGGCATGCACCACACCAAGTGTGGCGAGTGCTCGGGGTTCTGCTACGTGAACGATATCGTCTTGGGCATTCTGGAGCTCCTCAAGTGTCATGAGCGGGTTCTCTACATCGACCTGGATATGCACCACGGCGACGGTGTGGACGAGGCCTTCTGCCAAAGCGACCGCGTTTTCACCCTCTCGCTGCACAAGTTCGGCGAGAGCTTCTTTCCGGGTACAGGGCACCCCCGCGACGTCGGCTTCGGGCGTGGACGCTTCTACACAATGAACCTCGCCATGTGGGACGGCGTGAATGACTTCTTCTACTTGTCCATCTTCCGCCACGCCCTGAAGGAGGTTGTCAAGCACTTCTCACCGGATGTCGTTCTGCTCCAGTGTGGCGCAGACTCCCTAGGTGGGGACCGGCTGGGCCATTTCAACCTGTCTTCCTGGGGCCATGGGGAGTGCGTGCGGGAAGTGCGCAAGCTCGGCTTGCCGATCCTCGCCGTAGGCGGAGGCGGATACACTATCCGCAACGTAGCCAAGCTGTGGAGCTACGAGACAAGCGTGCTGTCTGGTCACCCTTTGCCCGTGAACACGCGCATTCCCGTGGCCGACATGCCATGCACCGGATGGCTGTTCGAGGAGAACCCCTACCTGCTTGTGCCGCATGACGAAAGCAACAGAATACTGCCCGGCTGCCATCCGCAGCGGGCCTATCGCGCAATCATTGAACAGATTGATCACAACGCCCCTCGGATTCGCCCTCACCCCAAACTGCTCGCCATGATGGAAGTGAAGACGGAACGGAGCCAGGACACCACGGAGGCGGGTGATGTCGGTTGTGGCTTCGTCAACTGACACTCAACGAGCGAAAAGAAAGGGAAGAAGAGAAACCCAGCTAGCATTGCAGCTGTGCCAGTGCTCGCTCATACTCTCAACACACGACAGAGAAAGAAAGAGTGCGAATGAAGGTTGGAGCTCCTTCATTTGAAGGGAGGATCTGGCTGGACGAGGACGAAAAGGGGAGGGAAGAAAATGGAAGAACAACAACGACCGTCTCTCGATCGCTGCCAGCTAAGCAGTATGACCGTACATCTCTCTTCTTCTTCTCCCCCTCCCCCCCCGTCTTCTCACGGCTGCTTCGTTCACAGGTATCACACCTTGAGTCGAACAATTGCAGCGATAGCAGCAGCAAAGGAAGAGAAAAAGGTGAGAGAAAGAGAGCAATGAGTGCGGCTGCCGCTGGTGGTTCCATGGCGGTGGCTATGCCTGCGATTGCCAAGTTGTCCCCACGCGTCGTGCGCATCATGGGCTTCAACCCCAGCCCCATGACACTGCAGGGAAGCAACACCTACCTCGTGGGCACCGGAGCACAGCGGCTGCTCATCGACTCCGGCGAAGGCAGACCACAGTACGTGGACGCGCTGAGGGAGACGCTCTCCACTGAGGCCCAGTCGCTTGGAGAGCCAGTGCAAATCTCCTCTCTCTTGCTGACCCACTGGCACGCTGACCACGTGGGTGGTGCCAAGGCAATTCACCAACTCTACCCAGACGCAGCCGTCTTCAAGAAGCCTTCCCAGTACGAGCAGATCCCAGAGGACGCTCTGTGCGTGCCTCCGCCCAAGGAGCTGTCTGTCGAGGGTGCGACGCTGGAAGTCATCGACACCCCTGGGCACACCGACGACCACCTTTGCGTCTTTCTGAAGGAAGAGCAGGCTATGTTCACAAGTGACACCATTCTTGGCACCGGCACCTCTGTGTTCGCGAGCTACACCGAGTTCATGCAGTCCTTGGTGCTGCTCAAGTCATACAACCCAAAGACACTCTACCCTGCCCACGGCCCTGTCGTCACTGACGGCGTTGCTAAGATTGACGAGATCATTGCGCACCGGTTGAAGCGCGAGAGCCAGATTCTCGAGTCACTTGCCAAAGGTGGCGGTGAGAAGGGGATGTCGATCATGGACCTGGTTCGGGACATATACGCCGCGACGACGCCGCAGAATCTGTGGGTCGCCGCGGGCGTCAACGTGTTCCATCAGCTGAAGAAACTCATCCACGAAGGCAGAGTGTCCGTGGTGAGCCAGCCGGATCTGAAGCCAGACGTGCTGAGCGGAGCAAGCGACTATGCGATGCTGGGGGAAGGCGTGAAGACGGATCCGACGGTGATGGCCACCATCCTCAACGAACTCATTGTCGCCCCGGTCAAGAAGGACTGAGGGGATTGCTGTTTCATTCACACTTCTTCTCTTTCCTTCCATCCAGTTTGCTTATCCGCTCTCTCCCTACTTCCTCCTCCCCTCCCCCTCTTCTCTCCTCTCTCCCTGCGATCGCTACGACACCACACACCGACACGAAAAGGGGGATCTTTGCACGGCAGCTAAAAGGGACGTGCGGGACAGTGAATCGCATTGCCGTTTGCTACGTGGGTTGCTCACCTTCACCCCCCATTGTCTTTCCCACATCCGCTTCCCTCCAGGAATTCTGTTTCTCCCTTCTCCCTCTTCCCTCTCCCCTCTCCCTCCACTCCGCCACCCGCAGCTTTCGCATACCCACCCACACGCAAAGAAGCCCCCTCTCCCCCGCCGCAAAAACTCCACCTCCTCCCCCCCCCCCCCAACACCAAGAACAAGAGCGAAAACAATAAGCAGTAAAGCAGGGGGAACCAACACCAACAAGAACCGACATGGAAAACGCCAATGCCGAGTGCGTGGGGCCGCAGAGCGAGATGGCTGGCATCGCGCCGTCTTGCCAGGGATGTCCCAACGCCTCCCTCTGCGCCTCCGCCCCTAAAGGCCCCGACCCGGACATCCCCATCATTCAAGAGCGCCTGAAGGATGTCAGGCACAAGGTGCTCGTGGTGAGTGGCAAGGGCGGCGTAGGCAAGAGCACCATGACCAAGGAGCTGGCCTTCACCCTCGGCGCCCGCGGACTCTCCGTCGCCTTGGTGGACCTTGACATCTGCGGCCCCTCTCTTCCCCGCCTCACGGGTGTCCGGGGCGAGGATGCACACCAGAGCTCCAGTGGCATCGAGCCCGTCCTCATCGACGATAATGTTACGATGATGTCGATGCACTACCTCCTCGATAACAAAAACGATGCCGTGCTCTTCCGCGGCCCTCGCAAGAATGGCGTCATCAAACTGTTTTTGAAGGATGTGGTGTGGGGTGAAGTCGATGTGATGCTGATTGACACCCCACCCGGCACCTCCGACGAGCACATCACCGCAGCCAGCCTGCTCCAGCAGTGCGGCGGCGTCGACGGCGCTGTCCTTGTCACGACGCCGCAGCGTGTGGCGGAGGCGGACGTGAAGCGCGAGATTAACTTCTGCCAAAAGGCGAAGTTGCCGGTGCTCGGCCTCGTGGAGAACATGAGCGGCTTCGTCTGCCCCAACTGTAAAGGGGAATCGGCCATCTTTCCCGTGGACGTGAACAAAGACGGGACCAAGGTTGGCGCCGGCCAGCGGCTGAGCCAGGACTTTAACATCCCCCTCTGGGGTGCCGTGCCGCTCGATCCTCGGCTGATGAAGGCGTGCGAGGAGGGCCTCTCCCTTGCCGATTACACGGAGCAGCACGCAGAGGTGAAGGAGAGCCCAACGCTCAAGGAGCTCGGCGCGATTGCCGACAAACTTATCGCGTCCCTTGGCCTGTCCGCCTGAGAGCTCGCTCTCTTCACATGCTGCTGCTATTATGAACTATTATGACTATAATGCCGGTCCTTTCCTCCGCTTTCTTCTCTTCTCTCTTTTTCGTTGTTTCCTCGTCCGTTCTCCCCTCTCCCTATTGCACTTCTTCCTCTTGTTCCTCCTCCTCCCCCCTCCGCATGTTTCGTTGGTTTGTGTGTGGAGGGGAGGTGTGTATTGTGCGTTTGCGCCAGCCGCTTGCCCCCTTCCTCTTCTCGTTACAATCACGCTTAGCGAGGAAGAGTAGAACAGAGAGAGATATCACCGAAACGGCTCACCCACCACGGAAAGGAAGAAAGAAGGAGACACGATGATAACGAGAAGCAGCATTCGCTGCCTGAGCTCGTCGTTTGCCTCTTGCACCTTCTTCCCCTGTGGTGCTCTCTCCCATCCCTCTCTCTCCACCTCACCTCGCGCTTTCTTTAGGTTGCGAAGCTTCTCGAGAAGGAAGCAGCGGTCCAGAGAATTCTGGTTTGTTGAGCGGCGAGAAGAAGTGGGGCAGGATAGTGAGTAGTCCCCGCCACCCATCGGCATGTCGGCCCTTGCGTCGTTCGCTCTCGAGTGCGCCAGCACTGGTCGATGGGCACGCGGCATGCTTGCTTTGCAGTCCAACTTACCTTCACCCGACCCCGAGGTGCGCCACGCGGCCGTTGCTCTGGCCGTCGTCGCCGCACCGCACAGCCTCGAAGCCACCGCTGAGCTTCTCGCGGGCAACTACTCGGTCAAAGACAATGTGCTTGTCGGCCACGCGCTGGACGCACTTGCACGAAACTCAACCGTGGGGGACAGTGCGTTCTGCCGCGTTGCCGCACCGATACTGCGGCAAGCGGCGGGAGCGGACGGCAAGGCCGCCAGCGATTTGTTTCTCGCCGCGACGCAGTGGCGAGGGGCGGTGGTGGCATCGAGTCTGTTGAAGGAGCTCCCTGAAGCGGAGGAAAGCTGCCAGAAGAGGTTGGCCTTGCTGGAACAATGGAAGTGGCAAGACAACTGGTTACTCCAGTTTTACTTCCCTGCTGTCGTGTCCTCTGCCGTGGATCAAACGCTTGCAAACCCGCCCGAGGGAGCTGGCGCCGCGGAGAAGAAGCGAGCAACGCCACGGCACTTCACGGCGCGGGACCGTCGCGAAAGGGTCAAGCTCCGAGCTCGCCAGCAGCAAGAGGCGTGGGAGAGAGCCAGAAGGGAGGAACGCGAGCACATCGTTGCCGCCTTCGCCCCGTCGCCTCCGTGGTGGAGCGTGGCGACGCTGTTGAGGCTCTCCACTCGACCACAGCCGAGCGCCAATGGCGGCGCGGGTGGGGGCGGTGACATGCACGTCTCCTGGCGGAGCGCCATGACAATCCTCGGCGAGCAGCCCCTCGTGCCGGAAATGGAGCTTTCGTACATCCGGTGCGTGGGGCTCTGTGCGCCAGAGAAATGGGAGGCCGCGATGGCGAAGCTGGGAGGGATGCAGGAGAACCTCAGCGAGGAGCGGCGGCTGGCCAGGCTGTGGCTCGTCCGCCAAGGCAGCCCTGCCGCGGCGGCGGACATGGCTCGCGCGTACGTTGACGAGGCCAGAGAACGGGCGAACGAGACGCACGACTTCGCCCTCCTCGACGCGCGAACGCCGTGGGGTGAGGAGCTCCTGGCGCGATGTGGACTACCGCGCCGGACTTTCCTTTCTCTGTTTCCCTTTCCGGCAACAAAGAGGCCGTGGTTTCGCCTGGTGCGCGACGGCGACAAGGGTGCCATCGCTCGCGCCTTGGCCTCCGGAGTTCGTCTTGATCAAATCCAGCTGAGTGCCACGGTGCGGATGTGGGCCAAGGCCGGAGACTGGAGCAGCGTGCTGGAGGTGTACTACTGCTTCCCCAATGGGGAGATGCAGAACTGGGCTGTGGAGGCGCTGGTCCCCGCAGTCCTGGCGCAGGAAAGAGTACCGAGCGAAGCGCGGCCCTCCCGGCCGCTGCCGAAGACGCTCTCCGATGCTGTCGAGTGCATTGCTGCCATACCGCACCGTAGGAAAAGAGTGAGCCTGGGGACGCACAGCGCGTACTCCCTTATCAAGGCAACCACCAACGGCAACGAGGCACTTGACGTGCTGCGGCGGTGTGTCCGCCATGGCACGGTGTGCAACCCGCAGCTGCTCAGTGCGGTGATGGACAAGAAACCAAAGGCCAGGAAGCTGAGGAAGCTGCTTGCAAGCTACCCCGGCGCGGTGAACGGTGGCATCGCACGGCGGGCCAAGGAAGAGTTCCACGTGGACGTGGAGCGACACCCCAACACTGTCGCTCCGGCGGCAAAGCACTAGAATTGAGTTTCCATTTTCCATTTTCCATTTTCCATTTTCCCTCCCCCCGTTCTGCTACCTTCATACACACCCATCCCCCTCAACCGATCAAGCAAAGAGGGAGAGAGAGTTACCTTTCTCGCGTCTGGAAAGGCCTGTCACTGCAGCAACCACGTTGAGGGCCGGGGAGCGGACGATAACCACCACCACCACCACCACCACAGGAACCCACAAAGAAGTAAAAGGCAGCCCCTCCTCCCCTCCCTTCTCTCTCCTTTTCCCTTCTTCTCTCTCTCCATATTGGGTGTGGCCGCCGTTAGCCATTTGCACTGGTTTGTCATTGTTCTCAGTTTCCTTCCAAGTATCAAAAGCGCAAAAGCAACTCCCCCACCTCCTCCCCTCCCCTCTCCATCCAAAGACAGATCCATCGACCCTGCCCTTCCCCCATCATGTCCGCGATCGAGCAGCCGACGAAGCCGTACAAAGACCAGAAGCCCGGTACGTCCGGTCTTCGCAAGAAGGTCACTGTGTTCAAGCAGCAGAACTACGTTGCCAACTTCGTGCAGAGCACATTCAACGCACTCAGGAACACGCCAGAGGGCATTCCCGACGTGCTGGTCGTTGGCGGCGACGGCCGCTACTACCTCCACGAGGCCATCCAGACAATCCTCAACGTCGCCGCGGGCAACGGGGTTAGGCGGGTGTGGGTGGGGCAGAACGGGCTCCTCTCCACCCCCGCCGTCTCGGCGATCATCCGCCGCCGTGAGGGTGGCTCGGTCGCCAAGGGTGCCTTCATCCTGACGGCGAGCCACAACCCTGGCGGCCCCAAGGCCGACTTTGGCATCAAGTACAACACGGAGAACGGTGGCCCCGCCCCCGAAAGGATCACTGCGGCCATCTTCGAGGAGACGCTCAAGGTCGAAAAGATCCTCCTGGGTAGCGAGAACCCGGCCAAGGTCGACCTCACTCAGGTCGCCACGGTGGAGTACACCACCGGGATGACTGTTGAGGTCATCGATTCCATCGAGGATTACGCAAACTACATGAAGGAAATCTTCGACTTCAAAACTATCGAATGGCTACTGTGCCGTGCTGACTTCACCATCCACATTGACTGTATGCACGGCGCCAGCGGCCCGTACGTCAAGAAGATCTTCCACGAGATACTTGGCGTACCAATGCGCAACCTCATTGGCACGAACCCGCTGCCCGACTTTGGCGGCTGCCACCCCGACCCCAACCTCACCTACGCCGAGGACCTGGTCAAGTGCATGGGCCTCAAGCCGGACGGCTCCATCACGGAGGACCTCAAGAGGCCACCACCGGACTTTGGCGCGGCCTTTGACGGCGACGCTGACCGCAATATGGTCCTTGGCGGCTACTTCTTCGTAAACCCCTCCGACTCTCTTGCCGTGCTCGCCGCCAACGCGGACCTTGTCCCCTACTTCCAGAAGGCGGGCGGGCTGAAAGCCGTTGCGCGCTCCATGCCAACAAGCGGTGCCGTGGACAGGGTGGCCCAGGCGAAGGGCCTCAAGTGTTTCGAGGTGCCCACCGGCTGGAAGTTCTTTGGGAACCTGATGGACAGCAAGGACGTGTTTGAGAAGGAGGACTACAACCCGCTCCTGTGCGGTGAGGAGAGCTTCGGGACTGGCAGCAACCACATCCGGGAGAAGGACGGCGTCTGGGCCTGCCTCTTCTGGCTCACCGTGCTGGCGCGTAAGAACAGCGCCGGCCGCCCGCTGGTGTCGATGAAGGACATTGTCGAGGGTCACTGGGCACAGTACGGCCGCAATTACTACTCCCGCTACGACTACGAGAATGTCTCTACGGAGAGCGCCAACGCCGTCATGGAGGGCGTCATGGGAAAGCAACCCGCCGACATCCCCAAGCTCAGCGGCCGCAAGTGCACAAATGTGGACAACTTCACCTACACCGATCCCGTCGACGGCTCCGTCTCCAAGAACCAAGGCGTGCGCGTCATCTTCGAGGACGGCTCGCGCTTCGTGCTCCGCCTCAGTGGCACGGGCTCGTCCGGGGCAACCATTCGCCTGTACCTTGAGCAGTACATGACCGCCGAGATGGTGAAGCTGCACCTTCGCCGCGATGATCTGCCGCCGGCGGCCAAGGCGCTTGAGGACCTCATCAAGATCGCCCTTGAGGTCTCGGGCATCCCAGAGACCACCGGCCGCAACGCCCCCACCGTCATCACGTAAGAGGGCAAACCAGGCACAAACGTACAGAAATCCCCCATTTATCTCCTCTCTTTTCGTATTTCTGCGTTGGAGCAAAAAGGACCAACAATAGCAGAAGGATCAAAGGCTGTGGGACAGACACAGCAGCGAAGGGAGGCACGGTATGCCTCTCTGCTCTTCCCTTTGCTGATCTGTGTATGTACCCATGACCTTTCATCCCCCCTCCCCCCCTCTTTCCTGTTCTCGGATTGCCATCATCATCTCCGGTTACACAGACGCTCACATGTACAAATCTGCTTTTACTATTCGCGGCACCGTGAGACTTGTGCCTTTCGCTCTTTCGCCCCTTTTGGTCTCTCCCCTTCTGTCTCTCTCTTTTCCACAGCTCTGCATCGCCCACCACGAGAGCTGCTGAAGCGAAGGTATGTGATCAAGCGAAGCAAGAGTACCATGGGTGAAGCCAGGTGAGCGGCGCCAACTGTCAGCTGCGTTCTCGTCCTAGAGGGAGGGGAGGGGGGGGGGAGGGGGGGGCCGCGTGCCATGCGTTTTGGGTGCCCTGATGTCGTGTAAGCACCTATGCTCTCCCATTCTCTCGTTCATTGCTTCACCTGTTGCAGTTACACGAAACCATTACACAAAGCTAGCAGCATTCCGTAACAATTTGGCCGACGCCTTCATTCTCTCTTCTCCTGAAGGAGCTCTACGGATGTCGAACGCCAATAGGTTGAGTAGCACCACTCCCCCCCAGCCCTCCTCGATGAGGTGCCTTGCTCACCTGGATATGGACTGCTTCTACGCACAGGTGGAGGCCGTCCGCCTTGGCATCGACTGCCGAACGGTCCCTTTTATTGTCGCGCAGTGGGGAAACCTAATA
>JASAOB010002536.1:0-20349 GCA_030849825.1 Herpetomonas tarakana | reverse complement strand
AGGAGAACTCCCACTTCTTCCGCCAGGGTCTGCTGAAGCTGGGCCTGCACGTCCTCGGCGACGATGCCAGCCCAGTCATCCCGGTCATGACATTCAATTTTGGCAAGCTCCCCTTCCTGTCCCGTGAATTCCTCAACCGTGGTGTCGCCATCGTGGTCGTTGGCTACCCCGCCACCCCTCTACTGGAGAGCCGTGTCCGCTTCTGCGTGTCAGCTGCCCACACTCGTGAGGACCTGCAGCACGTTCTGGACGTCATGAAGGACTTCACGGAGGAGATCTACCTGGACTACACACACTCCAACTTCTTCGGCACGCCCCTCAAGGCGTAATTTCGCCTGTGCGCACAGAGCAGCAGGAAGGAGCGCAAGGAGGAGGAGAAGCTGAGGCATAACATTCTTCGCCGTCATCACCGTATGACGACCGCCACTACCCATAGCCACAGCAGCTGCAGCTGCAGCTGCAGCAAGAAGACGCAGCAACGGAAGGAGGCGTACGGGGGGCGACGCTGGGAGAACACTATTTCCACGCATCGCCTCTGCGCTCTTTCCTTCTTCCCCACCCGTTTCGGTATCACATATGCGTATCTGCGTATGTGCCGGGGGAGGGGGGGGGAGGGAGGGGGAGGTGTGCTGCCGCTCCACCGGCCGCCCACTCCCCTCAATACCATGGAGTAAAGTAAGGGAGAGAGATGGAGAGTGTTCTACACTCATACACGAAGCGACAAAAGCTATTCTCGCGATGGAAAAGGGGGCGGGGGAGACGCACAGGCCCTCCCTCACCTCCTCTCCCCGCCATCCCTTCTTCCTCTCTCTCTCCTCCCCTCAGGGAAATACAGATATACACATAGTGTATTATCCCTCACTGCTGTGTATATACCTCTCTCGGTCTCACGTTACCCCCCCCCCTCCTCCTCCTCCTCCTCCTCCTTGCATTGTTGGTCCCTTTTTTTGGTTGTATTTGCTGTCTTTTATCACGTTTCCTCCATCACACTCTCTCAAATGTCTACCCTCTCTCTCTCCTCTACTCTTCACTCACTCGCGCGCTCTCTCCTCCTTTCCTTTCTTCCCTTTATGCTTCGTTTTGTTGCTGCTGTTCAACGTAGTCGTTCCCCTCCCCCCCCCTTCCTTTTGTTCATTTTCTTTTTGCTCTCCCCGCCTTGCTCTGAGCCGTAACGTCCCTTCATTAGCCATTCCCTCTTCTCTCCCTTCCCCCCCCCCCCTCTTCATTACGTCGTTCCCTCCAACCTCTACCACCCCCACCCCACCCATACACTTGCGCATGCGGAAGGGCAGGGACAGTTACCAAAATGTTCTTTTTCCCCCCCCCCTATCCTTTTGTGCCGCGATCGAAGCGGATGAAGAGTCAACAACAACAACAACGAGGAGGAATGGACGAGACGTGAGGCCCCAGGCGGCGTGTGGTGGGGGCACGCGCGCCATCCCACTGCATACGTGTGCTCTGGTGCATCCCCGACGTCCCGCCCAACCGCTTGCGGCGCATGGGCGTGTCAGAAGGGGGGAAGTAACAGGTGCTGGAAGGACCTGGCGTTGTGTCCTTCCTTCCTGGAGGAGATGAGGAAGGTTTCGCGCTCCTGTGTCCCATCGTGGCACCACTCTGTCTGCTGCCAATCACTACCCTCTCCCCCCCCCCTCCCTCCCTTCTTCTCCTCTGTCTATTCCTTTGCCCTCCTCGTGGTGCTTCTCGCTCACCACGGCGTAGTCGTGCAATCACACACATACACACACATACTGGTACGTAGCTTCCCCCCCTCCCCCCCCCTTCACCTTCACCTCCTCTCTATCCCTTCTTGTCACTCTCCCCCCCCCCCACCCCATTCGCCCGTTTTCATCAGGTTGGTCCACTCAAAGCATTGAGCGTTCCACCATCCGTCCTGGCCCTTACATGTCCCTGTTGATTTCTTCCCTCCGCATCCTCCTCCCCCCTTTTCTCATGCCCACCTACCAGCACGCTGCGGCGGTCCCCTTGGACGAAAGCCTCACCCACAACTCGAAGCGAGCTGCCATGTCGTCAACCGACACCAGCGCCGCCACCACACCGATGAAGCAGAATGTCAGCGAAGTGCGCAACGACTCGGGGCACCTGCCAAGAGCGGAGGCGCCAAGGGAGGCAACTACTGCGGTGCCATCTCGCGACGCTACTGACCGCCAAGGCGAGAAAGAAGAGGAGGAGGAGGGCATCTACATGTCCTCGTGGACCAGGTGGACGACGCGCTTCTCGATACTCATTCTCGTTTCCCTATCCCTCTTGTGGGAGATCCTCGGCTACTTCATCGACATTGGGGTCCGCATTCGCCGCCCCGGCTACGCGCCGCTGCTGAACGACTTTGTGGACTACTGGAACCGCCGCTTCTACCGCCGCACCCGCGACTGCTTCGACCGCCCCATCGACAGCCGTCCGTCCCGCGTCATTGGCATCATGGAGCGCACGTCCGACAACTACAACTTGACCTTCCAACTCACTGGCCGCATCATCCCATCGGTGAACCTGGGCTCGTACAACTACCTCGGCTTCGCAGACGACACGCCCAGCATCACACACGACGTGCTGGACACGATCGACGACTTTGGTGTTGGCACCTGCAGCGCTGTTCGCGAGGCAGGCAACAGCATTGTCATTCAGGAGCTGGAGCAACTCGTAGCGCACTATGTGGGCAAGGAGGACGCGATCGTGTGCGCCATGGGCTTCGGCACCAACTTCAAGGGATTGCCGGCACTCTTCGGCAAGGGCACGCTGTGCATCTCCGACCACCTGAACCACTCCTCCATCATCAACGGCGTGCGCTCGTCCGGTGCAACTGTGCATCCGTTCCGCCACGGCAATTACGCAATGCTTGAGCGCGTGGTGCGCGAGGCGGTGATCCTTGGCCAGGACCCCAAGAACAACGTGACCAGCTACAAGCCGTGGGACCGCATCGTGATCCTTGTGGAGGGCATCTACAGCATGGAGGGCGAGATCATCGACCTGCCGCGCGTGGTGGAGATCAAGAAGAAGTACCGCACGATGCTGTTCATTGACGAGGCGCACTCGATCGGCGCGATTGGCCGCACCGGCCGCGGCGTGTGCGAGCACTGCGGCGTTGACCCGAAGGACGTGGACGTGCTCATGGGCACCTTCACGAAGAGCTTCGGCTCCATTGGCGGCTACATCGCGGCGGACAAGAAGCTGATCGACTACGTCCGAATCAACAGTGCACTGTCCCTGCACTGTGACTCCTTGCCTGCTGCCTGTGCACAGCAGATCATATCTGTCCTCAACGTGCTCCTTGGCAAGGATGGCACCGACCTTGGCGAGAAGCGCATCGCGCAGCTGAAGGAGAACTCTACGTTCTTCCGCCAGGGTCTGCTGAAGCTCGGCTTCCAGGTGTTAGGCGATGATGCCAGCCCGGTCATTCCCATGATGAGCATCAACCTTGGCAAGATCATCACCATCTCGCGCTTGTGTCTGGAGCGTGGTGTCGCCATCGTGGTCGCCGCGTACCCTGTCGTCTCCTTCATGGAGAGCCGCATCCGCTTCTGCGTGTCGGCTGCCCACACTCGCGAGGATCTGCAGTACGCCCTGGACGTGTTGGAGGAGATCGGCAAGGGGGTCTACCTCAATTACGCCCACAGCACCTTCTTTGGCGCGCCGAGCCAACTCGCGATCAACGCGAGGAGAAAGGCATCCGCAGAGAACCAAAGCAGCACGTGAATCGGTGTCCCCCCCCCCCATCCCCCCGGCGAGGTGGGAGGTGGGGGTGCCCGCTCGCTATCTGCCCCCCCCCCCCCCCAGCAGCATTCAAAGCCGCTCTCCCTCTCTCTCCTTCCCACCTTGCAAAGGGATTTGTCAGTTAATGTATTGGTTCCTCTTCCTTCTTTCCCCTTTCCTTCCTCCCCCCCCCCCCTCCTCACCCCCCACCTCGATGATCCTGGCCGATGGCACATGGTATCTTCCCTCATTCTTCACCTTCTTCCAATCATGGCACTGTATTTGTTCTCCCGTCACGAAGCATCCACCTCCCCTGCCTTCCACTTCCATGTGCTGCCTCATTCAATATATTGCTTTCCAAACATCCACCTTCCACGTGTGGCGGCAGGGCGTGTGTGTCGTTTTGGGGCTTTCCTTTCCTCCTTTAGCCATGTTTGCTTCTCCCTTCCTCGCTTTCTCTCTTTGCTTGCTGGCGATTAGGATGTGCATTGTTCTATCGCCTTCCCCCGCCCCCGCCCCCGCCCTCGCGCGCGGACACTCTGATTGGTACTTCTCTTCCGCTCCTCCTCACCCCACTTGTCTCTCCTCTCCATCCACCACTGTCACTGGCAGTTCCCTTCCCCCCCCCTCCCCCCCTCCCCACCCCGTTCCCCCGCTTTCCCGTCAATGACACCAACATCAAATGCATCATGAAGAGTAAAGCAGGTGACGAAAGCGGGCGAGAGCAGAAGGAGAGCGGGCCTCACAGGTGGGCATACGTGAAGCGTGTGGTCGTGGCCAGATACATACCTGCCGACGTCGCTTGGAACTGCCGCTGGGAGAGGACTGAAAGGGAAACTCGTCCTTCCATCCACAACCACAACGCCTTTCCCCTTGATGCTGCATGAGTGCCGCCACACACATTAGCCATCACATCCTTCCTTTCCTCAGTACGGGTGCAACACACACGCTCACGCACACGCATAAAACACAGAGCAACAAGGGGATCATGGTGTGCTATCTCTGCGTCGTCGGTGCGCTGGTGGCTGTCGCCGTTGCCGCGGCGGTTGGCTTCGCGGTGCAGCGCGTGCCTCGCTGGCCCCTCGCGGACACCACCTGCCTTCTCACAGGTGGCAGCGTGGGCATTGGGTTGGAGACGGCGAAGGAGCTTACGCGGCGGCGCGTGAGGCACCTCGTCATCGCCGCCCGGCGCGAGGCCGTGCTAAAGGAGGCCGTGACAGAGATTGAGCGAGCACGCGATGCGGCGGGGAGCAACACAAAGGTCACGTACGTTGTCATGGATGTGGCAGACGCGGAATCCGTGAAGGCTGGTGTCGCCACCGCGGAGCGCCAGTGCGACGGCTGCGCGGTGAATCTGCTTGTTTGCAATGCCGGCTTTGCCATCCCCGCCCGCTTCATGGACTGCACCGTCGCCGATGCCAGGCACATGATGGATGTGAACTACTACGGCTGCCTCAACCTCGTCTGGGCGGTGCTGCCAGGGATGCTCAAGGCGCGTAGGGGCCGCATCGTGCTGACAAGTAGCATGGTGGCGCGTGCGCCGATCGCGGGGTACGCACTGTACGGCGCCACCAAGGCCGCACTGCGGGCCTTCGCACACTCCTTGGACATGGAGAATGCCTGCCTTGGTGTGCGGGTGCAGGTGGTGTCGCCGCCGGACGTGGAGACGCCGGGCTTTGAGCACGAGGAAACCATTAAGTCGCCCGAGTGCCGCGCCATCTCGGCCTTTGGTGGGGCCGCCCCATTCCAGGCGCGCGACATGGGCGTCGCCATCGTGGACGGCATCCAGACCTACCGCTTCGACATAACCCTTGGCAGCGACGGCTGGCTCCTGAGCGCCGGCTCGGCCGGTATCGAGCCCGCAACGACTGCGTGGGAGCTTCTCGTGCAGACCGTGGCGGGGGGACCGCTGAGGCTCGGCCTCGCCGTGTTCTCGCGCCTCCACTACGGCATCGTGGAGCGAGTGCGGGGCAGCGAGGAAGCAGAACGCAAGAAGACAAAGTGAGCACAGCGTCGTGGCCGCATATCGTGCCTTCTTCTCCACCCCGTGTGAGTGCCTTGACGATCAGAGAAGTAAGCATACCAACAAAACGAAAAAGAGAGAGAGAGAGAGACATGCCGTCTCCATGGGAGCTGGTCAAGGGCGTGGAGAGCGATCTGACAGACACATCACACTCCTCCGCTTTCCCTTCTGTCCTTTCGTCAATAATGCTCTCCCACCCTCTATTCCACTCACTCACTCTTTCTCTCTCGTCCTTACAGGGGGGGGCAACAGTCGCCCACACACACGCAAAAGAATACACACACAGCACCGAGCCGAGGGAATGGGCTTCTACTCGTTTCGGGTGCCTCGTGTGCAGACGTGGGTGGCCTGGGCAGTGGGCGGCTCCACACTCCTTGCCGCCTACGTTGTTGTGGAGACAGCGCGGAGCCGACGGGGTGCGGTGCCGCTCTTCCCCAGCGCGCGGGTGCTGCGGACTGAGGAGCACGCGCGCTACCCGTGCGTCGCGCTGAAAGGTCTCGACGTGGTGGTGCGGAACTTCTACGTCGCGGAGGACGATGCGGTGCGTCGCAGTCGGGAGCGCGGCTACGGCGAGGTTGTGTTCCTCTCGGACGAAGACAGGGCAGAGGCGCTGCGCCGCGAGCGAAACCGCCCGCTCCTGTCCCTGGGGAGCCTGCGGCACTTCTTCGCCATGTTTTCGAACGAGGCGAACAACCCTGGCAGAGGTGTGTGCGTGGACGGCCGGCGGGTGCTCTCCGACAAGGATGACGTGTCCACGGTGCGGTTGGTGGTCGGTGGTGCTGACATGCCCGGGGCGGAGACAGGCACACACGAGCACAACGACGGCACCGCCGCGGAGAAGCAGCAGCGACCGTTTGTGGCGTCGACGAGCTGGCCCCCGCACACGGAGAAGTTCGCGGCGCTGGTCCTCGAGCCTTCTAGAGGGGGGAGCGATGCGGGCGTGCTCGGGTCAGCGGACACGACCACCACCACCACCACCACGCGGGAGCACCTCCGCGACCCCCTGCGCTGGCTGGCGGATACAGCGACGCACCAGTCTCTCATCCGCTGCCGCGGACGCTCCCCCCTGGTGGACATGAACTGCGACGCCGACCCCACCTACCTCGGCGCCGCCTACCTCCGCGTGATGCTCGCCGCCTTTCTCCTGCTGCCCTCGCTGTCACCCAGCGGCTCCGCGAACACGTCGCAGCCGCTGCGTGTGGCCGTCCTCGGTGTCGCCGGCGGCTCGCTGCCAAACTTCCTGCAGCAGTACTTCTCGAGTGCCATCAAGGTGATGGACTTGGTCGATGTTGAGCCGCAGTGCTTCCTCGCGGCGGCGGAGCAGCTCGGCATGGGGAAGCTCATGGACGCCGCCGTGGCGTCGGCGCAGGTGGGCGAGGACAGCGGCCTCGGCGGTGGCGGCACACTGGTCCGCGCACACGCCAGCGACGCGGCGGTGTTCCTAGCGGAGAACCAGCGGCAGATGAACCGAGCGGGAGGCGAGGCAAGCGCGGCCCCCCCGACCACAGGGACGAGGCCCCACTTTTTGTCCCCCTCTTCCTCCTCTTCCCTATCCTCGCCACGTGCAAAGATAGCGGGGAAGCTCACTCGCCCGTACGATGTCCTCTTTGTCGATCTGTTTGTGGGCAGTGAGTTGGCCTCGGACGTGACGGAGGCTGATTTCCTTCGGCTCTGCAAGGGCTCGCTGACGTCGTTCGGCGTCGCCGCGTTCAACCTGCCGGAGCGGAGCAAGGCCTTTGTCGACTCCTGTGAGCGTGTCTTTGGCAGGGCGAACGTGTACACGATTCCCACGCCGGGCAGCAGCAACACCATCGTGCTCGCGCGCGGTGGTCTTGGCGATGTCGGCCCCCGCGGCATGGGGAGCTCCTCCCTCTCCCCACCCCTGCCGCACCTCTCCCACCGCGTCCTCTACCGGCGCGCACAGCAGCTGCAGCAGACGTACAACTTGCCGTACGACCTGGCAAACCACTTCCCCGTGTGGTGGCGCTTCTGGTAAAGACCATGCACTTTGACAAACTTCTGTTGTGTGTCATCACCACAGCCATAAAACACACACAAACACGCATACGCAAAACTGTGCTTCATGTTGTCACGCTACCTCTCTCCCCCTGACGCGGTGCTCCCGCGCATGCGCTCCATCGGGTAGTCGCCCCCTTGGGCGATGATGACACCGCATGAATCAGAAAGATGTCGCTGACAGGCCGCTCCATCCCACCTTCTTCTCCCCCCCCCCTCCCCCCTTTCCTCTTCTTGCTGCGGGATAGTCCATCCGAAAGAAATAGAAAGAACGGACGGCTACGAGAAGGGCTCATCTACGCAGGGACTGCAAGAGAAGTAATATCTCGTTAGCCGCGGTCTATTGCTGGGCCTCGCCCTGATTCTTACCGCCTTCTCTTCATGGCCGCCACCATTGCAGCTGCGCGTGCCTGCGCGCGGACGCTCCTCCTGGAGTGCTTGCGCATCGACGCGTTCCATGGGGCAATCCCGCACGTGATGCTGGTGGTGGACCGCAGTCCCTGCGTGCAGCAAAAAGTCCTCGTCGAAGGCTACCGCCAGACCCTCGACGAGTTGAACGGGACGCTGGCGCCTGACGCAGAGTCGCGTGCGAGTCAAGGCCTCTTGTACATTCCTCTCGATCCCAACGCCACCGCCCCCACAGGCGCGAACGGCCTCCCCCCTCCCCACGACGCTGCCGCGCACAAGCCAAGGATCTCCTACACCATCGCGGCTTTCCAGGCGGGCAGCTTCATGAGGGATATGCATCGACTGCAGGCGTTCCTCCGCAGGTGTGGAGAGGGCAAGCAAGGCGATGGAGACGCCACTACCACTACCACTACCACTACCACCGCCGCCGCGGCATCGCCCTCGACTGCCGACTTCGAGGACAGATTCAGGGAAGTGTCGCAGTACCTTCTCCCACTGCCCCGTGCGGATGCCCAAGCGGCAGCTGGGCACGCGGACGAGTACGACACCCAGGCGTTTGCTGAGTCCCTCCGTACCGGCAGTAAACGGGAGCTGCTGGGCTTCATTCTCATCCAGCGAAACGCCTTCCAAAATGAGCTGAAGCAGTACCGACTGCGCCTGGCGCTCTTCAACATGGGCATGCGTGTGGCGGAGCACTGCCACCTGGAGAGCATGTCCGTTTCTGCCGATGCCCTGGCTGCCGCTGGCCGCTTTCGGGCGGCCGTCGAGGACGACCAGGTGTACACGTACGCCCGCTCCTGCGCCTTCCCGCCGAGCGTGACGGAGTCTCTCGCCAAGGCCATCGCCGACTCCATCGACCTCCACGCGTGGCGTAGGCAGCAAGAGGGGGCCACCACCGACGCCAACGATGCATCTTCCCTCGCCGCCCCGCCACCACCACCACCGGCCTACACCACCTGCATGGCAAACAGTGCGGTGTGGGCTCTGCTGCATCGCGGTGCCCTCTCCTGGGCAGGCGGCAGCAGCACAGCGAGCCTCTCGCCAGCCGCATTCGATGCAGCCATGCGGCAACCCATCACCGGCGTTGGTGCCCCGTTGCGGATTGTCTCCAAGGGCAGCGAGGGCCACGAGGAGCAGGTGCTGACGTTCGCCGGCGGCTTGGAGGATTGCCTCATGAACACGGGCCACTACATCGCGGCCCACCAGCAGGAAAGGAACTCCGTCGACGCGCACCGTCGCCGCTTCCCCGCCGCCGTCGCGTCGCCTGATGACGACGACGGTGCTGCAGAGCATGACGGCGACAAGAAGAAGGGCAGCGGCAAGGATGGTGATAATGGTGCTGGGGATGCCTCGGGCGGAGAGGGCCAGAGCCGCGGGCACGAGCAGGAGGACGCGCCTGCGCACGGCCGACGACTCAAGAAGAAGGAGTACCTCGCGTTGCTCAGGGCACAGGGGGAGAAGCCGAACAAACCTCTCACGGCAAAGAAGGGACACTCCGCAGCTGCTGCTGCCGGCGACAGCGACGCTGACGAGCAGCTGGAGAACACACGCGCGCGTGCCTCGGGTGGCGCCCAGCAGGATGCAGCAGAGGGCAGGTGTAGCAGGGATAGCAGCAGCAGTAAAGGGGAAGAGGGCAAGGCCATCTCTGTTTCCATTGGTGGCACCTTCCCTATTGGTGAAGTCATCAGCGAGTCGTTTGACCTGTCCAAGCTCAGCGGCGTCTGTAGCGTGTTTGCGTACCCCGGCCTCTCGAAGGAGGTCACCATGAGCGAGCCACGGCCATTCACCATGACGATCGACCAGGGATGCGTCACGGAGGTGAGCGACGACTGTCCCGCAGAGTTTGCAGACCTGCTGAGTCTGGTGCGGCAAGCAGAGGGGGGCAAGTGCTACGTGCGCGAACTGGGCATCGGCCTCAACCCTTTTGTTGGCCCGCAGCACGTCCTCACCGACGTGACGTCCTTCGAGCGGCAGTGGGGCATACATCTCTCCCTGGGCCTGCGGCACCCCCTCTTCGTGAAGCAGAAGGCTCGCCGCAACCCGGACGGCAGTGTCTGTGCTGCGGTGAAGGTGGACGGGCCGGTGCCGAAGCGCAAGGCGGGCAAGTACCACATCGACGTCTTTGTGGATGCCGCGCGGCTGGAGATGGGGCCCTTTGCGATGGACTTCACCAAAGGCGTCGCCGTCCTGTGATCCTGCTGGCGCGGGGAGGGAGGGAGGAGGTGAGGGAAGTGAGTACGCACGCACACGCCCCCCCCCCCTCTCTCGCTGAGGTATCGCGCAAGGATCGCCATCAGGAGGGTCAGACGGCAAAAGGGAGAGAGCGGAGGATCCGACATCCAAAACAGAAAAGAAAAGAACAACATAGAAAGAGACAGAGGTGGCGGGGGCATACAAAGAAGCAATGAAAGGAGAGAGGGTGACAGAGGCCTCATATATCCTGGGGAGCCACCTCACCTCTTTCCCGACCCATCTTCCCGCCCCCCCCCCCCCCCTATGGGCATCAGACAGTGTATCTCTCTACCTGCTGCTACTACATTGCCTCTGCTCTCTCTCTCTCTCTCTCGCCAACGGTGCCAAGCGAACTCCTTCCCCCTCATAACGCCTTAACAACATTGACATCAAATACAAATACAAGCAAACAAACGAGAGACAGCAGAGGCCATGCAACGCACTGCCCGACTCCTCCTCTCCAGCAGCGGCAGCAGCGCCATTGACGCGTCTGCGATGAAGGTCCTCTTCGCCAATGAAGGTGTGCTGCGCTACGACCCAGCCTCGCATGTGGCGGTGTTCAGCATGGAGCGTCACCCACGCAAGAACGCCATTGGCCGCCAACTTCTTGCCGACATGCAACAGGCGATTCACGTGTGTAGCGCCGCTCAGAGGGATCAGGGTGCCGCAGAGCCAGTGTCGGTGCGCTGCCTTGTGCTGGAGAGCCGCGTGCCCGGTGTGTTCTGCGCCGGCGCCGACCTGAAGGAGCGCGCGACGATGCCGGTGGAGGAGGCGCGCCAGTTTGTCGACTCCCTTCGAAGCACCTTCTCCGCCCTTGAGGACCTGGCGATCCCCACCATCGCCGCCATCGAGGGCAAGGCGCTGGGCGGCGGCCTGGAGCTCGCCCTCAGCACGGACATCCGCATCGCTGGCGCGGACGCGGCCATGGGCTTCCCCGAGACGGGGCTGGCCATCATCCCTGGCGCGGGGGGCACGGTGCGGGCCCCGCGCCTCATCGGGGTGAGCAGAGCGCTCGAGCTGATCCTCACTGCCGACCCCGTCGACGCGGCTACGGCGAAGGAGATGGGCCTGGTAAACCGCACCGTCGCGGCCGGCGGGGCGACGGCCGCGGCACTGGCGCTGGCGCTACGCATCTCTCGCAACGGGCCGCTGGGCGTGCGCTCGGCAAAGCGCTCGGTGAAGGAGGGCAGCGGCTTGGCTCGGGGGGCCGCCATGGCGAAGGAGCACGAGTGCTACGAGACAGTGCTCGCCTCACAGGACCGCCTGGAGGGACTCGCAGCCTTCAACGAGAAGCGACCCCCCGCGTACAAGGGACATTGAGGGACAACACACAGGAGGAGGGTGGACCCTGGCTCGTTCCCTCACGGCCGTGAGCCCCCCTCCCCTCATTTATCCCTTTGGATGAGATCGTGCGCCAAGTACGGCAGCAGCCAATCTACTCTCATTCCTGAAACGAAACGAGAAAAGTAAAGTGTGATAATGGCACATGCCACACGCACATGTGCTCCTGTCCGTCCTGTCGTATGCATAGACAATGCGAGGGAGCGTGCTGCGGGCAAACCTCCACTCTTCCCCACTCTCTCGCCTTTTCCTCCCCAATCACCACCCACCCACCCACACACACACACACACCCACAGCATATCTTACGATTCCCCTTTCCCCGGCCCGCACCCACAACACACCATCCAACGCTAACACAAGTCCCCCCCCCCCCCACTTACCTCCTCCTTAGCATCATACCCTACCCACCTCCCCAACATCCACACCCACACATTCCACCATGTCCGACGATAAATGGAAGGAGAGCCTCCAGGCCCCGCAGCGCGACACTCGCAAGAAGACGGAGGATGTCGAGCCCCGTCGCAATGTGAGCTTCGAGGAGTACGCCCTCCGCCGCGAGCTGCAGATGGGCATCTTCGAGAAGGGCTTCGAACGGCCATCGCCGGTGCAGGAGGAGGCCATCCCGGTTGCCCTGCAGGGCCGCGACATGCTGGCCCGCGCCAAGAACGGCACCGGCAAGACCGCGTCCTTTGTCATCCCCGTGCTCGAGAAGGTTGACACCCGTGAGCGCTTCATTCAGGCCCTGCTGCTCGTGCCCACGCGCGAGCTCGCCCTCCAGACGGCGCAGGTCACCAAGGAGCTGGGCAAGCACATCCCCGGCCTCGAGGTCATGGTCACCACTGGTGGCACGACCCTGCGGGATGATATTCTGCGCCTCACAAACCCTGTGCACATCCTTGTCGCCACACCCGGCCGCGTGCTCGACCTCGCGAACAAGGGAGCCGCCCGCCTCGACCACTGCCACATTGTGGTGCTCGATGAGGCCGACAAGCTCCTCTCCTCCGAGTTCGAGCGCATCATCGACGAAATCTACGCCCACGTGCCCAAGGGCCGCCAGAGCATGCTCTTCTCCGCCACGTTCCCCATCTCCGTCAAGGCGTTTGCTACGCGCAACATGACCTCCCCGTACGAGATCAACCTCATGGATGAGCTCACCCTCAAGGGCGTCACGCAGTACTACGCCTTCGTCCAGGAGCGACAGAAGATCCACTGCCTCAACACGCTTTTCAACAAGCTGCAAATCAATCAGTCCATCATCTTCTGCAATAGCGTCAACCGCGTCGAGCTGCTGGCGAAGAAGATCACCCAGCTCGGCTACAGCTGCTACTACATCCACGCTCGCATGGCCCAGCAGCACCGTAATCGCGTCTTTCACGACTTCCGCGCGGGCAACTGCCGCAACCTGGTGTGCTCTGATCTCATTACGCGTGGTATCGACATCCAGTCTGTCAACGTGGTCATCAACTTTGACTTCCCCAGGTTCGCGGAGACGTACCTGCACCGTATCGGCCGCTCTGGTCGCTTCGGTCATCTCGGACTGGCCATCAACTTTGTCACCTACGAGGACCGCCACAATGTGTACCGCATTGAGCAGGAGCTGGACACGGAGATTAAGCCGATCCCGGCCGAGATCGACAAGGAGCTGTATGCCGCGTAGTTCACCACCAAACTGACAAGGAGAGATGGAGAGGAGGAGGAGAGCAAGAGGGAACGTACCATGAGAGGTGTGCGTGTGTGTGTGTGTGTGGGTGTGTGGGTGTGTGTGCAGCAGTGGGATAGATAGAAAGCAAGAGAGAGAGCAAGAAGGGACGTTCATCACCAACATGTAGAGGCAGATGTGCAGCAGCACACACACACACACACGCACAGAACAGGGAGGCAGGCCAGAGGAGAGANCCCCCCCCCTTCCTACCCCTCCCCACCACGCCGCTCTCGTTGTTCGCTTCCTTCTCTTCTCCGCTTTGGAAAGGAGAAGGCTAGGGGGACTGGCAGGGGAGCTGTTTGGCACATCTCAACATGGCTCTCTCTGAGGAGAGAGAGATCCAAGGGTAGCACGCACCACTCCCGCGATCACCCCATAGCCCACCCCTCTCTCCCCCCCCCCAAAAAAAAAAAACACACACCGACGCCCACACTCTCCATCACCCACCCACACTCCCACCACCTGTATGGCCACCCTTCGCTTCACATGTGTTCTTGTCTCCTTTACTACTACTATCTTCCATTCTATTCATATTATTGGCCTTTACTTCCGTTATAGTCCTCTCCACCCCCTTCTCTCTCTCTCTCCTCTTCCCTCAATTCTTATTTATCCTTCGCGCGTCTGAGGCCTCTTCGAACGGCGGAAGAGCAATCCGTAAGCCACTCCAGCAGCAAGAAACCGGAAAAGGAAATGAGAAGCACTCTTTTCGGTTGCGAGACACCGCGACACTCAACCCCGTGGACGACAATCCATCCACCACCACCAACAGTAACAACACGTACACACGTTCTCTCTCTCTCTCTCCATATCACCCACCCAACCCACACTTGCACCTCTCCACAAACCGTCTGGCAGGACAAGAAGACGGTGGGGAACAAAGAATACAATGAGGAAAATGGGGAAGAGGTATTGACATGGCAAACCACCACCTTGTAAAAGAAACCAGTGTAAGGAAGAAAAGCATTAACAGCGTCAGTCTTTTTAAAAGGACGTATATGATGAGAGCGAGGAACGGGAAAAAGGCTGAATGAAGTCCCTCCCCCTCCCCCTCCTCATCTCTCATTTCACTCTGTGTGTCATCTGCATCCATATCTTCATCTCCGTCTGTCCACACACTGCTACGACGAGATACCCGTATCGGCAGGTATAACGTGGAGGATCCCCTCCAACCTTCCCCCCCCCCCCCCCCGGACAACACACACACAAATCGGCATGCAATACTATGAACTACTCATAATATATACATACATACATATATATTACTTTTAGCAAAGAACTAAAGTCACCCAAATCCTGCGACTACCCCTGGGCATCGCTGCGGAGGTGCAAGGGGGGAGGAGGGGGGAGGCGGAGGGTGGGGGGCCACTCCCAACTCTTTCCCTCCTTCCCTATCCCCCGACCTCCCTCCGCTCCATCCCATATCCCCTCCTCTACAAAGGCCCTCGGCGTCAGCTTTTGCAGGTCTGTCTTTTCCTTTTCTGCGTTCTTGCACTTTGTTTCCCTTTTCTGCTCCCTTTACACCTGTCACACTTTCTCCCCTCCGTTTCTCTCTCTCGCGCTCTCTCTCGCTCTCTGGCACACCACCACCACTTTCTATGATTACCACGCCAGCACCAGTCTCCCTCACTCTGCCCTTCTTCTTCCGGCTCTCCACCGCTTCCCACCGTGTCCACCCGCCCCATACCACTCCTGTCGTCCCACCGCGTAGGTAAAAAATGTCTCCCCCCCCCCCTCTCTCTCCTCCTCTGTTCTTTTCTTTTCCTCCTTTTTCCCTCTGTTCCCCCCCACTGTTTGTCGCTCTGATATCTTTGGTTAAGGGATCGAAAACCTGTCCTATCTCTCTCTCTCTTTCTCTGTGCGTTTCATTGTCACTTCTGAAAAAAAAAAAAAAGGGAAGTATCTTCCTCATCCTCTCCCTCTCTCTTGCTGATCTCTGCACGGACTCGGACAACCCCCTCCCTCCTTCTCTAAGCCGCCCCACGAGTACTCCAAAAAACACTCCATTAGTGGAACTGCCTCCCTCCTCCCCTCCTCCCATCACAGAAGGGCAGTGGCAAACCTTATCTATCGTCGGGGGGTGAAGGTGTGTGCGTGAAGGTGCGTGTGTACACGACAACTCCCCTCCCCCATTGCCTCACAGAGCTTCCCTCGTCATGTCATCCCGCATGTACCACTACGGCAGCAGGAATCTGGCCTTGGGGGATGGGATAGACGGGGGGATATGGGGAGAAGGGATGAGAGAAGTCGCTGAAGGGAGAGCAAGGCAGTAGACATCTATTGCTTTGCTCAATTCTCCTCTATCCCTTTTCCCCCTCTCCAGGGCATGGGCTTTCTAAACTCACTACGTTTATCACCACACCACAGACACGCACTCGCCTCTCTTCATCTCTCTCTCTCTCTTGTCAAAGTCTACTCTCTCGTATCGCCGCACCACACCACCCGTCTTCCAACCCCAATCTACATCTTCACCCCTTTTGCCTATCCACCACCACCACTACCACCGCGGCAGGTTGATCACTCCTGCAAGTTCACAAGCTAAGAATCATATATAAGAAACACATAAAGCAGAAGAGAGAGAGAGTTCCCCACCACCATCACCGCGTCATTTGTTGGCGGAAATGGAAAATGAGGGGGAAGGAGAAGGTCTGAGTTCTTTGATGGCAGACAGCCAAAGGGAGAGGAGCACCGAAGGGAAGAGAGAAAGTGGGGAGTTACTGCTTTGGGTTGCACAGTCGCTTCTGCTGGTTGTCGTACTCAATGAACGTTTCCCCCTCCCCTCCGTACCCCCTCCCTCTCCCAAACAAAAAAAAGAAAAAAAAGCTTGTAGTAGGTCTCCCGAGTCACTCTCCGTTTACCTTCTCTTGCTCGCCAAGGAGTGGTCCCATATTGTCGCGGTGCTCCTTGACATAGATTCCTTCAGACCCCCGGCGTTCAGCAACCACACACACTGGCGACAGCCCTCGTGTGCCTTCTCCTCATCCTCTTCTTCTCTGCCTGCTTATGGCGTCTTCGCCCATGTGTGATCCTGCGGTCCCCGTCGACCTCGCACCACCGCGCACGACGACGGCGGCTGTGGCTGCGAACGCGGTGGTAGACTACTTGGATGCGAACAGAACACCCGACCAGGAACAGCGGCCGGAGCAGGCGGAGCAGCTGTCTCCGCCCAGCTCACCAGGCACGAAGCGGCCCAGCCGCGAGCGCGGCGACCACTACCGGCTCGGCGATGGCTCGGCGCAGTGTCTGTCGTCTGAGGAGCGAGTGAGCCCGGACAGTGCGTCCTGCGCGCCGCTGGATGACCTCGTGGGGTGGGCAGAGAAGCCGCTGAAGGTCGTGAAGAAGGAGAACTCCGAGGAGAAGGGGGGCGACCAAGACGACGAGGAGGTGGAAGAGGAACCGACGCTATTCCCAGCACGCCCGCCAGTCTCTGGCACATCACCAGCAGCAGCGGCATCGGCCACCACCGCACGTGTCGGCTTGCCACGCACCATGGGCACCTCGACAAGCTTCCACTTTCCCCGCGCCGTCGCCGCTGCCCCACTCACGCGGGGAGCCGTCACTCGCCTGCACAGCATCGCGCAGCTGGCGGAGCTGGTGCATGGCGTGAGGGGCACAGCTGCTGCGATGCCGACGACTGCCTCAGGCGTGAAGCGCAGAAAGGAGCCCTCTCCTGTCGCCACGCGCGGCATACCACACCTCCCCGCGCGATACACCCCCTCACCGGTGCTTCCCACGGAGCCCAGCAGCACCACTGCCAGCGCCGCTACTGGTGCTGCCGCTCCACTCGCACCGTCCTCGGCACCCCTGGCACTTCACAAGGGAGAGACGGTGATGTTCATCCTTCACCGCGGCCGCGACAGCGTGGCGGAGCTGGTGAACAGCTCCACGGAGTACCTCTCGCAGGTTCGTGTTTTTGCGCTTGACCTGTCCGCGCTGCCGCCGCAGGAGTACGAGGGCGACGCCGACGACGACGTGGGCGTGGCTGAGGCGGCGGCACCGGAGAAGCACGAAGCCGACGACATGAACGAGCCCGTGATGGAGGAGGAGGCGACGCTGTTTGTGGCCGGCCGCGCCGCGCCGGACACCCAACAGCAGCTTCGCCAGCGCAACAGCCGTGGCCGCCCCTCGCGAGAGTCCACCTCCGCCGTTGACGGCAGCCTCCTGCTGCCCTCGCTGGGCGGCGTCGGCATGACGGGCGTGACGAATCAGCTCTCCAAGGAGCTGAACCAAGTGAGCGAAATGATCACAAGCAGGGTGAGCCGCATCCTGCGTGTGGAGACGGTGCTGAACCCAACCTTCTTCCACGGGGTGCCGGAGAGGGGCGATGGCGCTGCCGCTGCCATTGCCATTGCCACCGGCGACGACGACGACGACGGCCACCGCCCCGACACCAGCGCAAAGATGGAACCGCTGCTGCTGCCCGCACTTGTCGTGTGGCGCGCGGGCGGTGGGGAGAGGGAAGACTACTCTCCCTACCTTCCGTGCAGCTACAGCGACGGCTCCACGTCGACCTTGTCGCAGCAGCAGCAGCAGTTCTCCGCGTTTTCGCTGGCCTTCACCGCGCAGCTCTCTACGCAGCACCAAACGCAATCCCAACAACAACAACAGCAGCAACAACAACAGCAGCAGTCGCCGGCGTTGACGTTGGCCACCACCACGACGACGACGACGACGCGGACCCTGCGGCCTCGCTACAGCCATTTTGGAGATTACCTACGAGCCAACGGTGGTGCCCTCGCCGTGAAGCAGCTGAACAGGATCGACTACCTGCACTCGCTCTCTCTGTATGCCCCGGTCTACACCGTTGCGCACCTGTACAAGCACATGGTGGAGACGGCAAAGCACAGCATTTTGAGCAAGGCTGGCAAACAGGAGGAGCTGCTGTTCCCACCCTCCTTCGCGGCGGCTACTACGTCGGGGGAGGGTAGGGCCGCCAACAAGGCGAAGGCCCAGAGCTTCTACCGGCTGCTTGACCGCGAGAACGTCAAGTCGCGCACGATGATCTACCTTGGCGCCAGCTGGTGCCCCCCGTGCATGCGCATCGTTGGCGAGATGCCGCAGCTCATCCTGGACAACTTTGTTCTCCCAGACGGGGTCATGAAGCAACTGAACGCGTCCTCCCCCACCCCCGTCCGAGGCAACGACAAGGACGACGGCCTCTCGGCTGACAGGAGCGGCACGAACCCAACGCTGGGCAATGAAGGGAAAGGGCTGCATGTCCTTGTGAAGGCCGACATGGACCTCGCGAAGCCCATCTTTGATCTCTTTCAGGTGCAAGTCATCCCCACCTTTATCATCCTGGACAACATCAAGCTGCTGGAGCTTGAGAAGCGGCTGCTGCGGGAGAGCGAGGAAGCAGCGGAGAAGGGCCTGCCGTTCAGCTTGCTCAGCAGCGAGAAGGCGATTGGCGATACCCTGCGGCAGGCCGAGCTGGGCCGCCTGCAGAACTCACAGCGGGACATCATCAACGTCTTTGTGCAGAAGCACTGCACCTCCCTTAGCTTCGACGACGACTTCTGATGTGACACGACGAGCCTCTCTCCATGATTTACGTGTGTGTGCGTCAGCTTTCTCCGACGTCTTGCTCTCTCCCCCCCCCCCCCCCAATGAACCTCTCCTTCCCTTTCGCATGTACACACGTCCACACACTCACTCACATACATCTAAATACACGCACACACACCATACCATACGCTCACGCATTCCCATCAAGGCACCTTCCCTCTCCCCACGGTAAGAGTGAAAGGGAAGCATTGATAACAGCGTTAACAATGGCCCGCCTCACAGCCCCCCCCCCCCCCCCTACCGCCAGCCCCCTGTGCTGCACTGCAACACTGGAGGTATACGCCCCCCCCCCCCCACACACACACACACTCACACATACATCAACCCCATAGAACGCATCCGTCAAGGAAGAAAAACGAAAAGTATGTATCCACCATGATACTGCTTCTCCAAAAATCGATCGCCCAGCACGGCATCCACCAGACACCCAAGCACCTACTCCCTCCCGTCTATTCGAATGCATGCCCCGTTCCCCACACTCGTTGGTCGTCGTCCCGTTCCCCTCCATAGATTCAATATAACAGGAGTCCTCTTCCCTTCTCATATTCTACTGAACAGGAGGGGGGATATGAAGTGGATAGATACTGACGCTTAGCAGATGAGCCATGGAAGATTCCACTTTGCGCAGTGTGATTGTCTCACCTGCTGTCCGATCCCCTCCCCCCTCCCCCCCCCCTTTTCTCTTGTCTTGTCTCTCAATGCCATTGCCATTGTTATTATGGGTGCTGCTATTGCCACTGATGTCGTTGCTTCCAATGACTCTCCCTCTCCCTCTCTCTCCTCTTTCCTCACTTCATCCGACCAACTTCCTCATTTCCGTTAGACATGATGGACCTCCCTTCCCCCTTCCCCCCCCCCTCTCTCCTTCTTCATTTCATTCCTTTGGCTGCGCCTGCACACACATACATACATATCCAACTCGTACAAACACATATATCCGATTGCGTGATGGCGTACGACGCAGCGGGTGAAGGGCGAAGAGTCGGTCCGGTGGTGTTGACAACGCCAACTTCAGTTGCACGCGGTTCCCAGTAGAGATGCTTCACGGCTTCTTGATCCTCCTCTCCTGTGCCAACAGTACGGACTCCTCCCCCGTACATGTTGCTGTGGTAACGGTGTGGGAGGCACAATATGTAAACAACAACAAGAATAACTACCCACTCCTCCTCTTCGCCTCTCTCTTGCTCTCTTTCCCTTCTCAGCTGCCAATCCCGCGCGTAGGATCCCGCGGGTCGAACCTCGTGGCCGGGGAGAGGCGTCCCCACCAAAGCCATCCGCGAGGCCCACCGAGTTGACGGGAGGGGGAATTAAAGTTCCGTGGGCACGGCGTCCTCGGACTGGCACGCGTCTCCTCGTTGT
>JASAOB010002535.1:0-20288 GCA_030849825.1 Herpetomonas tarakana | reverse complement strand
AGGTATAGCACATAACAAGAGGAAAGGAGGGCCGTAGAGGTGTCTGTGTGGGTATCGTACTGGGCAAGGCGGCTCCGCGCCGTCCCCGCCGTCGCTTCGCCCGATCGGTTACGTCTTGCGCTCAACGCACAGGTACCCGAACCGGACTGATTTGGGAGAGGGGGTCGAGGCCAAGGGTGGGGCCGGATGATTCTTGTTGATGTTGTTGGTTGCGGCTGTGCCTCCCCCTCCTCCACGTCCTGCTCTTCACTTCTCAGCTTGGCTCCATTTGCTTCTCCTGCTTCCACAGTGTACGTGCGGGTCGTGGTGCAGGGGAACATTACACTTCTTAGATCTCGTTGGCACGGACAGGCGACAGACATTCTCTCTTTTCATCCCCCCAACACGCGAGCGGAGGAGCGACGC
Organism: Herpetomonas tarakana; assembly: GCA_030849825.1. Taxonomy (NCBI): domain Eukaryota; phylum Euglenozoa; class Kinetoplastea; order Trypanosomatida; family Trypanosomatidae; genus Herpetomonas; species Herpetomonas tarakana. Next base: position 19,883 of record JASAOB010002535.1, on the reverse strand, counting down.
CGCCACGCCGCACTCCCTTCCCTTCTGAACAGAGAGAGAGAGAGAGAGGAACAGTCAACAATCCGCTAGATAGACCATGGACTCATTGCACAACTGGAGCGATGCCACAAAGATCGGCGTCGCCCTCACAGGCCTCGGGGTCTTCTTCTCCTTCCTCGGCATCCTCTTCCTGCTAGACAGTGTGTTGCTCACGATGGGCAACGTTCTCTTTGTTGCGGGCGTCGCCCTGGTGATGGGGCCGCAACGCTTCAAGAGCTTCTTCGTTGCCAGGCGCCGCGCCTCCGCGTGCTTCTTCGTTGGCATGCTGCTCGTACTGCTCGGGTGGTGCTTCATTGGGCTGTTCATCCAGGGCTTCGGGGCCCTCAACCTGTTTGGCAACTTTTTCCCTATGGTGGCTCGTGTGCTGGAGATGATGCCCGTTATTGGGCCTATTATGCTCTCGTCACCAGTGCAGGCGGTCCTGGGGCGGTTGGGGCTCGCGGCGCGCAATCGCAATGTGTGAGGCAGGTCAAACTCTCGTCCTTTCCCCCCACCCCTTCCTGATGGAGCCTGTGCGTGTGCGCGGGGCGGGGGGAGGAGGTGGAGGCCGACAACGCCCTCCTGTCTTTGCTGCCTGGCCACGTCTTTGCCCTCTGGGCACCTTGGGCTACGTGGACCTTGGCACTGACGCACCCTCGCCTCTGTGCACGGGGCGATTGGTCCGGCTTGTATTGCCTGCTGCCGCAGGTGCTCTTCTATGTCAGATGAGTCCCAGTCTCCCTACCCACAAAGCATCTTGACAGAAGAGAGAAACAATAGTAAGTCGCCATGTGGAAGGGATAGCCAACGAGAACGCGGAGCACTTTGGGCGGATGGCCAAGCCCTCCCCCTCCCCTGCTTTCCTTCCCTTTGGCAAAGTACGCGGAATGGAGAGAGAGAGAGAGAGTGAGAGCCCGTTTTCTTTGTCGTGGGCTTTTCTCTTGTGCGCTGAAGGTGAGCGAGGTGTTTATCACCACCACTGTGTGCACTCCCTCCCTCTCCCCATTTACCTTTCTCTGCGCCGCTCGATAAAGGAGTACCACACACGCACACTCGCCTATATACGCTCTCTCTGTTACGGAATCCACCAGGTAATCTGCAGGGTAGAGAGGCCTCTTTACCTTGTGACTGATCTACTGCCCTCCCTTCCCCCCCCCCTCCTCCACACACACACATACTCCCCATCCAGCGGGAGGGCGAACGCTGCGCTTACTTTGCTTTTCTTTCCTCACCACTCCCAAATACCGCTGCTTTGTGTTCTTTCCCTCTGTCTCTTCTTCTCGTCCCTGAGGTCTACTTTGGACTGGTAGCCAAAGGGTACTCGATCCGTCGTCGATTACATCACACGGTGTCCGGGGGACAGTTCCTCGACCAACCGCCGCCTTCCTACTTCCTCATCGTGCGCGGGGTGCCCGAGACGAGGGACCGTTTCCCACACCACCACTTCGTCCTTCTGCTGGCAGCCGCGGCTGCTGCGGAGCGCACGGCGCCGTCTCCCTTGTAAACTTGTCAACGCGTGCTGTGTGAAGCATGGCAGAGGCAGAGGTTGGGGTCGCGGGCCCTCTCAACGATGACTACCCTCAACCGCTGTGGGATTTGTGCATCAAGTCGCTGCGTATTATCATCCCGACGGATATCAGCAACTTGCTGTGGATGTCCTCGCAGACGATTACGCTGGTGTTCGTGACGCGCCTGCACGGCGCCACAGGAGCGGCGCAGTACAGCGCGGCCATCACCATTTTCAACATGCTCGGCTTCTCGTTCGTGCAGGGATTCGGTGCTGCTATTGACACCATCTCCTCGCAAGCCTTTGGCAAAGACCGTAAGTCGCCAGAAGTGGGTGAGACTCTGCAACTGGCGCTGGCCTTTGACCTCGCCCTCGGCGTTCTCATCTCCATCTTCTTCCTCAAGTGCGAGCCCGTCATCACGCTGCTTCTGGGCCAGCAAATCGGCCCCGGGACGGCTGAGTTCCTCTCATGGTGTCCCCTCTACCTCCTCGTGCAGATCATCTCAGGCGTCATGAGTAAGTCCATGTTCGCCCAAAAGGTACCCGGTGTGGTGGCGGTTGCCAACCTCGCCGCGGCGTGCACCTCGCCGATTGCGAACTACTTTCTTACGCCGCTGGGCCTGTATGGTGCCGCACTCTCGCTGTTTGTGACCGTCGGCTGCTGCTCTGTGACGCACATCCTCTGCTGCTTCTTCCACCCCCGCGTGATTGTGCGCGAGGCCGCGTGGCCCACCCCGCAGCTCCTCAACTCGCACGCGTGGCGCCGCTTCTTCCGCATTGGCTTCCCCTCCGTACTCGCCACGTGCGCGGAGTGGTGGGCGTTTGAGTTCCAGGTCGTTTTCGCGGCTCGCCTGGGTACGCTGCCGCTGGCCATCCACGGCGTGTGCATGAACCTGGTGAACTTACTCTTCTCCATCGCGCTCGGTATCTGTGTGTCGGCGTCGGTGATGGTTGGCAACTCTCTCGGTGCAATGAAGCCCATCCAGGCGAAGCAGTTCGCCTACTTCATTATTGTTATTGACGTGGCCATTGGGATCCTGACGGCTACACTGATGGTGATCTTTGGGCGTGACATTGCACGAATGTTCGCCTCGGAGGCCAGCGAGGACTACCACGACATTGTCGACGGCGTGAGGAGCATGATGCCTCTTGTGGTGCTCTGCCACGCTGGTGACTCGCTGCAGTTCTGCCTTCAAGGTGTCTTCCGCGGTGCTGGGCGGCCCAAGGAGGCCGGCATCGCCGTGCTGGCCACGCTGTGGGTTGTCGGCGTCCCCGCCTCGGCCATCTTTGTCTTTGTCATCAAGACCGGCGTGGCCGGCTGCATTGGTGGCTTACTGGTGGGCTTCCTATTCGAAATCCCTCTTCTTTTCTACTGGATGACCCGCTTTGACTGGATGAGGCTCGCTCTCAAGGCACAGGAGCGTCCGATGCCCGACACGGAGCTGCCCGTCATCGTCGAGCACCGCGCCGACGACCAGAGCAGCGGCGCGCCGGCCAACAAGAAGGCACCATCCGCGCAGAGCGTCAACAGTGACGAATGGAAGGAGGGCATTGTGGAGTACCCTGACCCCCTCTGCGATGAGCCGCTCTCCCCACTCCCCGTCGACGGGGTTTGTGAACGCAGGATTCACTTTTCCTCGCCTCATCTGCCAGAACACGACGCTCAACGCTCTCCCACGGGGAGGGAGATGTGACGGCAGCCATCTCCTCCCGCCAAACCCCCCCCCCCCCCCCCAAACACAAGCCGATCCCTCGGCCTCCTTTACTTTTTGTCGGAGCGCCGCCCCCTGCAAGAACCGTCGCTGCTGCTCCTCCTCTTCGCTTCCCTACTTTCCCTGACCGCTTTCTCCTCCTCCCCCCCTCTCCCCCTCCTCTTCGCTCGTCCCTTGGGCCCTTCCGTGTGCTAAAAGAACCCAACTAGGTTTATGAAGCTATACCATCAGTAGACCGAGATGGAGATGTTCCCTTAATGTTACTTCTGTTGCCCGAGCTTCTTTCCTCCTTAGGTTGCCTTGCCGTTGGGTGCAGTTTGCTTGTCGGTTTGTGCATTCATTTCTTAAACATTTCCTTTCCCCCCTTCCGTTCACGCCCTCCCTGTGTGCTGGCAGCCCTACCGACTCCACACTCTTTCCTCTTCTCTCCTGTTGTACCCCTGTCGAGATAACTGCTGTTCCTCTTCGCTGTTCCCTTTCCTCACTCCTTTGCTGCCCTTCTTCCCTACCGTGTAATCAGCCTCCAAGCGGTGTGTGGTGAGGTGCCGGAGGCTCACTTCTCTCCTCCATATCCTCTTCTCCCCCCATCGGCAAAAGGGGAGGCGATACGGCCCCTTCTCCTTAAATCCCCCCCTCCCCTCCCCTCCATGTCCACCGTCTCCTGTAGTATAACCGCAACCGCCACAAAGAAGAAAGAAGGAAAGGAGCAGACAAACGAAGAAAGGGTGGAGAGCGTTAAGGTGGGCAATGGATTATCCCCCACAGTGTGGATGACCGCACAGAGAGAGTGAGAGTGGAAGAGAAGAAGATGAGGGACCATCAGAGCTCCTTTCACACGGAGAAGCGTCACGGTGGCGTGTGCGAGCCTCGGTGCTTCCGTTTGACAATGTGGGATAGCGATGACCTAATGTGCTCTCTCTCCCCCCCCTTTCTTGTGGAGCAGAGAAGGCCAACCAGGAACGGGCCACACCTAGATACCCAACAGCTAGCGCCGACGGGTGCCTTGCCCCTTTTCTCCCCTCTCTCTCTCTCTCCCCCCTCCGCTTCCCGGGCAGCAGTGCGATGGAGGCGAGTGCAGTTCCCTACACGCCGTCCGTGCTGACGAGTGAGGTCTACAACGAGGCCGAGGTGGTCTTCACAATGCTGCAGAACAAGGAGAAGCTCATTTCCTTCCTCGATTGCTTGACGGTGCTGCGCGCCATGGGCATGAACCCGGCAAACGAGGACATGGACCGCCTCAGAGCGCGCATGGCGGAGCCCGTCCAGCTTTTGGAGCAATGGCGCCGCGAGGAGGAGCTGAGACGTGACAAGGAACGCAGGAAGGAGGAGGCACGGGAGCGGCGTGGCACGGTGCGAGCAAACACCACGGCGAAGCGAACGGGCAGCAAAACGGCACAAGCATCGAGCCGCAAGTCTGTTGCACAGAGCGTGGCCACGGGCGGAGGGGAGGGGGCGGAGGCAAAGCCCCTCATGAACGCCATCCCTGCGGAGGAGATCAAGAATGTGGACTGGAACATTTTTATCCACTGCACTGAGGAAATGTACCGCGACACTGCCACGGAGCAGCCCGAGGTCCTGTGCGCGCTGCAAACCTTCAACGTGGGCGGCCCAGAGGGTTCTCCGGTGGCCGGCGCAGGCGACGATGTTAGCACTCTGGCGATTACCTCGGACGAGGGCCCCGGCAGCGACAAGTGGGTTGCCGCCCCTGGGAAGATGTCTGTGGACGAGCTCGTCCACATTCTCACGACCAGCGGAGACAACGTACTGACACCTGCCGAGGTGAAGCAGCTGCGTGCGGCCTTGCCGTCGGATGGGGCACAGATGGACATGACCGAGCTGTCCGCGCGGCTGCAAGGGACGTACCGGCCCCCGACCAAGGAGGAGATGGAGCGCAAAGAGGCAGCTGAACTCGAAGCCATCCGCCAACGCGACGAGGCGGCGGCAAAGCCCGATGACGACCCCCTTGCCGGGCTCTGAGGCTGGGAAGACAGCGAATGCTCTCTGTCTTGTCTGTCTGTGTGCGGGTGCTTCTCATATCAACATGTACATAATACAACTCCTACACTTACATTGCACATTCATCTTGACACATTGGCCGCTCGCTGATGGCAACACCAGGAAGTGGCGAGAAGTGGCAACGATCCATTTCTCCCTGCCGCGCCATCGACAGCTTCGGAGTCATCCTGTCTCTCCGCCGCTGCGACAGCCCAGCGCAAGGCACTGGCCCGTTCATCTTCCTTTCACCGACAATCCCGCAGGGCCCGTGCTCTTGCAGTCACTTCTGCCCCCTCTCACTCCTTCGCTCTCTCTGTCTCTCTCTATTTCCTTCAGTCCTCTGCATACTTAAAGCGTGTCTCTTCTTACTCTCTCAAAGTCCTCCACCGCTCAACGAACACACACACACACACACACGCACGCTCGTCCGCACGATCGCACGTACACTTGCGTCCCCATGTCTGAAATGAACTTGATTGTGAACATCACCTGCAACCCGCCGGTGATCTCCATCTTTGGCCCCATCAAGGAGAGCACGATTGATCACCTCAACGAGGTTCTCCCCAACTCGTGCTCCACGACCAACACCGGCAAGGTACCGTTTGCCCTCGTGAGGAAGGAGGAACCCCCGCACTGGTACGGCGAGCTGCGCACCCAGTTCGCTAGCGACGATATTGGCACCTCTCAGCTCTTCATCGCCCTGCTCGATGCACTGGAGGAGGAGGGCGCCTGGAAGCTCCGTGGCAGCACGACAATGAATCACGACACCGACAAGTGCACCTACAAGTTCTTTTTTGTGCGCGGCGCACACTGAACCCCCCCCCCTCCCCTCCCCTCACTTCTCCTGTTGGAGGTGTGGCCTTCTTTCTTTCTTGGAATGTAGCGCAGAAACTTCACCTTTTACTCCTCCCCCCCTCACTTTCCGTCCATCCTCCCCTTGCCCGAATGCACGTATCCTCGACGTTCCCCCTCCCCTTTCCATTGGGAGGTGCTGCCTTCCCTCTTTCTTCTTCTTCTTTCTGTTTGATTATCACTTCCATGTACATAGTACCAGGCTACATTATTGGAAAAAGCCAATGACCCCCTCTCCACCCACCATGAACACCATCAACCCAACGGAAAGGGAGGCGGCAGCGGCCAGTTGGGCAAGTGAGGTGCATCGAAGGCCCCGCAGCGGCACTGCCCCCACAAGACGGCAAAGGGAGAGCATGTGCGTCTCCAGGTGTGTGAATGGGTGTGCTATGAAACCGCATCCCCCCCCCCCCCCCCCCGTACATGGATGACCACTACGACTTTGCACCATTCCACTTAGCGTTGCTCCTCAACTCTCACAGCCGACATCTCGGACTGCGTTTCTCTGCACTACTCGCCGGTGCAGCGACCTTTTACTCGCTAGGAGATTTCTGTGAGAGCAATGGGAGAAGCGCATTACGCAGCCACAGCAGCCAGCAAGTCAACATTAGGCACCATGAATGCGTCCAGCATACACTGCCCTGCAGCAGTCGTGATGTCGCTTGCTGAGGCAACCCCAAGGACAGATTCTCTCGGCAATCTAGCCTATGCCGGTGCGGAGGAGATCTGGCGGGCGGCGCTCGCGGAGTACCGCCGCAGCGGCCCGTGCCCTGCGAGCTGTGTGGGACTGTTTTCCTCATCGAGGGCTGCCGGCGCCATGCCGATGGAGTCTGCGCACGCCCCTCCATCACAGCAGCCAGCCACACCGCCAACGAAGCGGCTGGACGACTTTTTCGCCGTGACGAACGAACTGGAGCGACTGAACGGCGCCATGGGGGCCACGGCAGTGGCGCATCGCGTCAAGCCGTGTGAGTCAGAGGAGTTGCAGGCACTGGGGCTGTCCCTGGATCCGGCAGTTCTGCACGAGGAGCTGTTGCTCGCCCACTGCGACAGGAAACCGGCGGCTGATGACGAGTGCTGTCGAGCCGCCGATGCGTTCAGGAAAGGCCGCTTTGCGGAGGCGGCCTCCCTGTTTGTCGACTTGCTAGCCCGCCACAGCTCCTCGCGCAGTGCGGCTCTGCTCCTTTCGGACGCCGCCGCCACCTGCTTCCTTCGTGCTGAGCTCTGGCAAGAGTCCTCGCGGCTGTCGCGGCGGTGCCTCGAGCTGTGCGAAGGGTTCGACGTGGCGCTGCGTCGTCTGTGCCGGCTGGCGGTTATCACCCGCAACAGTGGAGAGGCCACGCGGCTATCGCAGACGCACAGGCAGCATCCGCAATGGGAAACGGAGAACAAGTCAGCGGCCGAGTTGGAGCGGTACACTGCCCTCATGAAAGCGCGCCGCCCGGCCGAGGCTGCACGAAGCGTGGAGAATCTGCTCGCGCTGCTACCGTGTGGGCAGCTGGTGTGCTGGCGTGTGCAGCTGCTGCTGGCAGAGAGCCGGCAGGCGGCCGCAGCGTATGCTGCGGCGCAACGCGGAACATACGCCACCAGCCCAGAGCTGCGCTTCTGGTGCTGCGAGACTCGCTTTCAGTGCGCGTCCTCCGTGCTCGAGCTGGAGTCGGTGCGTGAGGCCGTCGTGCTCGCGATACAGGAGCACCGCTCCTCAACGGCGCTGCGGGGGCTGGACCTGCGCGTCCGGGCCGCACTGGCACTTGTGTCCGAAGTTGAGGAGTTCGTCCACAAGGGCCTATGGGATCGTGTGGCGGGGTGCTGCGACGAGGCACTCCGGCAGCAGTCCGACGGTGCTCGCGTGCCTGTATGGGCCGATGGCGTGCTCGAGTACATGTACACGCACCGTGCAAGGGCGTACTGGGAAGGCGGCCGCACCTACCAGGCCCTTGACGATGCACAACGCGCGCTCGCCCTTGCCGAGGGAGACGCCGCACGCACAGACCTTCTTCTTCTCGTGGCACGCTGTGAGGAGAGGCTGCGCCGGCTGCACGACGCTGTGTACCACGCACAGCAGGCAGTGTGTGCCGCACCGGCCGCACTCGCTGCCCCGGCGCGACAGTATCTGTGCCACCTCAAGGCCAAGCTTGTCGATGCGCAGCAGGAAGCTGCTGCTGCCGCCGCCACTGCTCGGGCGAAGGGAGGGTCGCGCGGGAAGACTCACGCCGACAGTGGCGGATGCCGATACGAAGGGGATGCACAGAGAAGGAGCGAACAGTGTGGTGGCCGCGGCCCTTCTACACGCAACTCCGCTCACTCCACGGCATCCCCGTCACCGCATGTGGTGTTGTGCCTGCCCAGCGACGTCTCCGATGTCCGGCTGGTCAAAAAGTCGTACCACAAGCTGGCGGTGAAGTGGCACCCCGACAAGTGGTGTGGCCGACAGCCCGAGGAAATCAAGCAGGCCGAGGAACAATTTAGGCTGATTCAAAGCGCTTACGAGACGGTGCTGCACCAGCTGCAGCACCGTGGTGAGTGATTCTTGCCGCAAGCGTTTTGCTTCATCCCTTCCCCCGATGTATCCCAGCATTCTGTCAAGAAAAGCGCAACAAGCAACCGCGACACACACACACACACACACACACATTTGAACATATAGGGAGGGTTCTGTGTGAGCCTCTGCGTGTGGGTAGGTCCCTCTGGGGTAACGGTGTGGCATGGGGGGGATTCAGGGAGTACGCTTTGTGGGTGCAGAGGCAATGCAGTCCTCGTGACAGAACATACAAGCATCCTCGTTTCTTTTCATTTTCATGGAGTACATCTCCTGCCACCTTCTCCCCCACCTCTCTGCCACCATTGGCCAGCTCATTACCATACCCCCCTTTTCCTCGTTTCGTTATTACTGGGTCTTGCCTCTCCGTGTCGCTGTCGCACTTTCAGCACTTCACAAGAGAATATCCCCCCCCCTATACCTACATTTATCTCTTCCTTTCCGTTCCTCTCGGCAAATGGGTCTCCTCACCACTGGCGGCGCCCCCATGCAATGGGGCACGGACGCGAACAACAAGGCGGTGCCCCACGTCTCTGCGCACGGTATTCAGCAGTTTCTGCACTCCTACAAGACGAACAAGGACCTTGATAATTGTCCGTTTCTGTGGGGCGAAGAGTTGGAACACCAACTTGTGTTCGTTGGCGAGCACGAGGTCCTGCTCTGCCTTGACGCAGCTGAGACGATGAATCGACTGACCGCTCGCCCGGACAACACTGGCGTGTGGCTCCCCGAGTACGGCGCGTACATGGTCGAGAGCACCCCTGCCTCTCCGTACAACCTCTCCGTGGAGAGTCTCTGCTCTGTTCAGGCAAATATGCAGCGACGCTACGCTCTCATTGACGAGGAGGCCCCGCCCGGCACCATTGGCACCACATTTGTTACCTTCCCCATGATGGGTGTCGGACACTTTGTCAAGAGCGACAGCACCGAGTCGCCCTACTCGCAGTCCCTCTTCGTCCCCGACGTCTGCATCAACCGCACCCACCCGCGTTTCGCAAACCTCACGCGAAACATTCGCCTTCGCCGAGGCCGCAAGGTGTGCATCCAGGTCCCCCTATACATTGACAAGCACACCATGGAGCGCACGGTGGACCCGCGGCTCAACATTGACGCCAACCCGCAGAACAAGAACATCGATTGCGGGATTAGCACCGACATCCAGAAGAAGAAACGCACCGCCAAGTTCCCGGTGCCTCTGCCTGCATCTGGCGCTGGCACCGATGCACAGGCCGCCAACGGGGCGGCAAGCGTTGCCACCCCACAAGCCGACGGCTCGACTGAGGAGAAGTCCGCGGAGGAGATTCCGTACAGCCCCATCGATCCCCGGGAGCTGGACTATCCCGCTTCGGAGGCCCTCACCCACTTGTTCACCCCTGCAACGCTGTACTACTACGGACAGTACTTCACCGCCCAGCAGCGTGAGAACGTCAAGAAGCGGTACGACGCGTGCCCATGCCCGATTCCTTCAGTGAGCCACCCTTGCATCTACATGGATTGCATGGCCTTTGGCATGGGCGACCACTGTTTGCAGGTAACGATGCAGCTGCAGAATGAGCGGCAGGCGCGCAATGTGTACGACCAGCTCGCTATCCTGTGCCCTGCGTTTCTCGCGCTGAGCTCCGCCACGCCATTCCAGAAGGGCCTCCTCTGCGACTCCGACGTGCGGTGGTTGACTATCGCCGCCGCCGTCGACGACCGCAAACGCGAGGAGGTGCCCCGGATCCTCAAGTCGCGCTACGACTCCGTCTCCACGTTCATCAGTCCTGATCAGCCGAACCTTGACGAGTTCAACGACGAGCAGCTCCAGATAAATCATCCCTTCTTTGACGTCATGCGCGAGGCCGGCGTGGACGCGCGACTGGCCAAGCATGTGGCGCACCTCTTCATCCGGGACCCGCTCGTGATGTATGATGGCATGATTGACATTGACGACACCACGCACATGGAGCACTTTGAGAACATCCAGTCCACCAACTGGCAAACGGTGCGGTTCAAGCCACCCCCGTACGGCAGCAACATTGGCTGGCGTGTGGAGTTCCGCGTGATGGACATCCAGCCCACGCCGTTTGAGAACGCCGCCTTCTCGGTTGTTATCCCACTCTTGACAAACGCTATTGTCAAGTACAAGCCCACGTTCTACACCAAGATGTCGGTGGTGGATGAGAACATGGGCCGTGCCCACCGGATCAACCCCTGCGGCGAGACGTACGTCATGCGAAAGGACATCTTCGCCACCAACATATCCAGCAGCGGCGACGAAACGGAGAAGCTGAGTATCGATGAGATCTTCAACGGGCGCGAGGGAGGCTACTACGGTCTCCTCCCGCTCGTACGGAGGTACATGAAGGACGAGAAGAAGGAGGACCCACAGCTGGAGGTGTACCTTAACTTTCTGTCCATGCGTGCTTCTGGCGCCATCCCCACAGCCGCCAACTACCTCCGTCATTATGTCATGACACACGCGGAGTACAAGCAGGACTCCCGCCTCACGCAGGGCATCGCGCGAGATCTTGTGCTGCACGTTCATGGCCTTGCAGCCGGCACGATCTCTGACGAATCCTACCTTCCTATGCAGGCCTTCAAGACTGGCAAGTCGCCCACGAATGGGGTTCCGCTGGCGAAACGCCCGCGAGACGAACCCATTTCTGCCCGTCCTCCGCAAGATGCACCAGCCGAGAGCAAAACGCGTCTGTAAGGACCACTCTTGCTGGGCCACGCACCGGCGCCGTTAGCCTTCTCTCCTCCTCCCTTCTCCCTCCGGATTGTTGCAACCTCTTTACTATTGTGTCCTTTCGACCTTGATGGTCGTCACGTTTCCTTCCTCGCGCAACTCCCTCCCTCCCCCCTTCCTTCTCGCCTTATCAACTATCTCAGAAGGGGGAGCACGGCTCTCTGTTCGCCCGTTCCACCTTCACTTCCGCCAGCGGCAAGGGCTGCGGCACGTTGGCGTGGTTTCTCCCACCGGGCCAGCAAGATAAGACACTCTCTTTTCGCCCATCAAGACATCTCTCGTTATGGTGCTCGCCTCCTATCTGGCGGTACGAGAGTGACCTCGCTTCCCCTCTGCCCCATGACAAGCAAAAGAGAAAGGAGAGGAAAAACAAAACAAAACAAAAAAGCAGCAACGGGGAAGCGTGCGTTAGTGGTGGGTAGACCAACGTGCCTGTCCGCTCGAAACGACTGAACGGAATGGTGTGTTTGCGAGGGGAAGCTCACGTGCGTGTCATGTTGCGTCACGCCGGCGGCAAGCTGCGTGCGGTTCATTGGGTGTCACAGGTGGAAAAGGAGGGAGGGGGCAGCAGCAGAGGCATGAAGTTGCCTGCTCGGGGCCTCCTTGGCGTTGAGCCACGCGTTTCCCAGCCCATCAGCTCCGACGGCCTCCGCTCCACCTTGGGTCCTCCTCTCTTGCGGCACTCGTGTTCGCCGCCCCCGTAGACACATCAGTTGTGAGAAGGCCATGTGCTGTTACCACTCTCCGTAGAAAAAAAAAAGAAAAAAAAATACGAACGAAAAAAGAAGGCAGGACGAGTGAAGCAACAAAGCAACTTAGCTGTAGCTGTTTCCCGGCACACTTATCGGATCCATGAGCACCAAGATTGTGTTCCTGGACTGTGATGGCGTCGTCTCTCCCTTTGGGGATGGCGGATTCTTCAGCAAGCCCCACATGGCTCGATTGAAGAGAATCCTGGACGCGACGGGGGCAAAGATTGTGCTGAGCTCCTCGTGGCGGATGTCCGAGTTTGGCAGGAACGAGGTCACGAAGCAACTCGTGGCAAATGGTATGCCGACCTTCATGGCGTGCACCGCCAACCTCCAGGGTAGGCCGCGGGCGTGCGAGATACTGGCGTGGGTGGCTGAGAACAAGGCGAAACTCAACATTGTTAACTTCGTGGCGCTGGATGACATTGACCTGGCCGCCCTGGCTCCTGACAAGCCCTTCTTTCGCAAGCACGCGGTGTGCACGAACGGCAAAGACGGCCTCACCGACGAGAACGCCGAAACGGCGATCCAAATGCTTCAGGACGAAAACAACTTGTAACCCGCGCAGCGCGTGTGCGCGCTCTTCGGGAGGGTGGAGTGGCGGAGGACCCGATGTCCGCAGATTCCTCCCCCTTCCCCCGGTTGTGGAGTCCATCCAGTTCGCTACTCTCCCAAACAATACTGCACCCATGTAGCCCTCTCTCTCTCCCCTCTTTCTCCCCAGCAAAAACCAAACGGAAAACGTCAGTGGCACCAACTCTACTAGCGGTAACGGCAACGGCCACATGCGAGTAACCGTGGCGCACCCCCTGACAAAAATGCGCCATCTCCTTCGCCTCCTTCCTTCGCGATGCTGCAAAGGAGAGGAAAGGACAACACAACAAGGCAAAGGCTCACACAAGTGGCCCGTCATATCAAACATGAACTACCCGTACAGCCTCAGCGTGCGGACATACCACTTGTCAAACAATCCTTCTCGTCAGGGGAAGCGGCAGGACTTTGGCTGCTCGTCTACTCCAGCAGCAGCGAAGAGGAAAGCTGACCGGGCCCTTTCACCCGCTGCGGTGGCACCAGGGGCGTACCACCACCTCGCCCCGCTAAAACCAGCAGCCATTCAAGATGGCGCTGCGTTACCCGACCCTGTCTCTGCGGCTATGACTATTGCGCCTCCGCCGCCCAGTGCTGGGACGCTCCGGTATGTGATGGTGCTGGAGGAAGCTGAGCGCTGCGTCATCGATCAGCATGAGCGACGCGAGTTCTTTAGTGTCGCCCAGTGCTTCTACGATGCCCACAAGGCGGCAGTACGCGAGAGGCATCGACAGGCATTGCTCCTCGAGGCCATTCACGGCGAAGATCTCCTGGGCATGGTGCAGCAGGAGCAGGACAGCCGAAGACATCTGAGCCTTGAGGAAGCCAATGGCCGCCGAGTGCTTGACTCGCAGGAACGCGAACTCGCGACGCGACTAGCCAACGAAAGCTCGAAGCGGGCAGCACAGGCATCCCGTCTTTCCTGCCAGTGGAGCCTGTCCCGTGCGCTGGTGAGCCGAGCTGTGCAATCTGCCACCGCTTCCCACAAGTGTGCCTCGTGTGTGGAGAGGGAGAGCTCACTGGCGAGCTACCGAAATACACAGCATACTTCCGATGCGAGCGCGGATGTCAACGACAAGGCTCAGGGTGACAGACACTCCGTCCCCTGCGACAAGGACAAGGTCGAGGCTACCAGAAACTCTTGTGCTAACATGCCGCCCTCGGCGGAACCGGCACACCCGGGTGACCCTTCTTGCGCAGGGGAAGCAGCGTCACTGCCCGCCGCCGGGAATGCTTCACGTGTCGCGCCACACGAGTTTGTCTGCCGTGGTGCGATGGCCCGATCGCTTGTGGCATCTGCCATTGCGGTAGCACAGCAGCAAGAGGCGGGCAGCGTGCTCCACCACTCAGAAGGGCAGCTTTGGCGCTGCCGCAAAGACATCGCCTGTGCCTTGGTGGCAGAACTCCTCCCCTATCCCGATGTCTCCATCTCCCAACTGTGCCAGTGCTCCCCAGGAACAGATGTCTACAGCTGCCGCTTGGCAATGGCAAAGGGGCTGGTTGATGGCATTGTACCTCCATGAGCGACAACGTGCGATCCCAACGAACATCGCTCTCCACCTTGTTTTCCTTTTACCCTCATGGAAACCCTACCCCACCCGAACTGATGTATGCACACACACACACACACACACACAACTCGAGCACTGATCAGAGGTCAACACACCACGCCAAGACCCGCCTTACGGCCCCCAGTCTCCCTCCCTTCCCTCCTCCTCACTTCCCAAACTTGTATACAACGAAAAAGACAACTTCGACAACAGTGCACGGGCACCATTGACCATCGTCGTCGGGGACCGCCTACCCTTTCGAGCGACCGCGTTCCTCCCATCTGGCTCTCCTATTTATGGAGTCTTGTCACCTTTGGCACTCCGCTCTCACTATCCTTCCCCCTCCACTTCCGCCTCCCCAGTCAATCCTCCAAGGCCCCCCCCCCCCCCCCCAACACCCCAACTCTCTCCCCCACATCGTTCTCCTTTCCACTCATCTTTTCGTGCGCTGCTCCGTCTGCCTATCCGTGTCTCTAGCCAACAGATACGTTGCTTCTTTCCCCCTCCCACTCTTTTCCTCTGTCACTTCTCATTTCCTTTCGTTTGTATTCTCTTGTCTTTGCTTCACTTCATCCCTTCTCTCTGCTTTCTCCTCCCTTTTCCCCCTCTCCTCCATCACCCCACCCCCACCAGCGCAGCCGCTGCTGCTGCAGGGCGATGTCGGCTGCGACGAACTGCGTGCTCGACACGAGCGACAGGCGCCACCTGGTGCCGGCGAGCGCCATCACCAAGACGATCGCGTGCGACGCGAACGGCTCGTGCGTGACCGAGTTCGACGTGTCGCTGGACGTGCCGGCTGGCAAGAGCGCCTGCATCGTGAGCGACGGCGAGGGCCACTCTGTCGTGGCGGACAGCGCCGTGGCGGCACAGACGACTGATTCGGAGAATCCCGTCAACATGTGCTCGCCTATTGTTGCGGATGCCGCTCTCAATCACTATGCCGCCGTACCAAGCTTCAGCGTTGATAGCGCCACGACGGAGTGGAAGAAGAGCAAGGGCACCCCCTCGACCTTCTCCATCTGCAGTGTCTCGACGACGATAACTCCCATCTGCAATGGTGTGAGTGCCGGTGGGGGTGGCATCGGCGTGAAGCAGGAATGCGGTGGCGCGTGCGACGTGATGCTGATTGGACGCACGACCGGTGGGAAGTGTGGCAGTGGGGAGGAGGAGAGGGTTTACGCTGCTGTGTGTCGACTGTCAAACAGTGAGTATCACGTCTACGAGCTTGCATTCCGCGATTTTGACGTTCGCCTGACTGCTGTCATAAACGGGACGAGGTGGAACCTGTGGGAGCAGCAGCCGGCGGGTGTCACCTTCTCCTCCATCACCCGAGTGGCCAACCCCTTCGACGGCTACTCCATGGCGTCAAGAGCCGGTTTCCCGGACAATGCCTACGCACGTGCGACGGCGATTGATGTGACAACGTGCGAGGGTTACTGCGGTTTCTCGCGTTCCGTAGAGAATTATCCACTCTTGACGATCCGAGGTGACTGCATCCACGCCGGCGCCGGCTGCAGTGGCGGCTCGGACATGTCGACGTGCACGGCGGATGTGAACATGTTCGAGCAGAGCACCGCTGGCGACCCGCTGCCACTGGTCTCTGATGACGGCACCGCCAGACTGTACTCCACGGGCGATGGGAGTAACAGGGTGAGCGTGTCCGTTGCTGGCGGCGCCATTGCGGTGCAGGGCAGGCTGCGCTTCAGCGTGCGGAACACGGAGGGTGTGCCGCCTGGGAAGGGTGCCACGAGCGTGTCGGGCGTGGCGATGGTGGTTGTGCCGCAGAGCGCTGACTACGAGGACCTGGTGGCGCTGCGCACCGGCGGCGCGGTTGCGACGAGCTCGACGAGCTGCGCCTTCGCGCTGCGCGACGCGACGGAGGATGCCCGGCTGTACTCGATGCGGCGGGTGCTGGACGTGGACCACTGCGACCTGCTTGTGTCGAACGGCGTGAGCAGCACGACGCTGGAGGTGCCGGCGCTGCGGAAGAGCGATGGTGCCGTTCCGGTGGAGAACACGGACGGCGTGCTTGGGTCGGTGACGTTTGACCCGAGCTCGGAGTCGGACGCGTCGCGGCGGTTGCGGCTTGGTCTTGGCATCGGTCTTGGGCTGGGCCTCCCAGTGCTGATACTGACTATTGTCGGGATCGTGTTCCTGGTGCGGTACTGCCGGAAGAAGAGGAGGGCGGAGAGGGTGAAGAGGGAGAGGGATGCGGCGTGGAGGATGGAGATGGAGCAGCAGATCCCACTAACACCGCGTAAACCATCTGGCGCGGCGGCGGCGGAGAGCAGTGCGGCTGAGCCGGTCGCACGAAACCCGCTCGCCACCAACCCTCCCGGTGGTGTGCGTTTCACGGAGACCTCCACAGACGGGCTACGAAGGACCCGGACCGGAACTATCCTAGTCCAGCGACCCGTGACGAGGGATGATAAGGATGACAGCGGTGCTGCTCGGAGAGGTTGCGCGAGTTCTGCGGCGCCGTGTACCGAAGAGCAGAACGTGAAACGCCCGGAGAAGAAGCCAGTTTCCCCGCCAGCCACCGTGGAGCTCTCTGGCCTGGACGGTCCGTCAAGTGATGGCGGTGAGAACGAGCGGAGTACTGACCATTTCGACCTCTTCATTTGAGCACCCCATGTGCTGTCGCCGGAGCAATCGTCCGTTGGTGCTGTTGGTGGACCTTGCGCAATAGGAGTCCTCCCCGTTCGATACGCTCATTTCCCGATATCTTCAACTGCGTGTCAGTCCCGAACGCACAAAGCGGAACGAGAACTGTACATATCCATGCACACTGCCTGGCTTAGAAAGATGGACAGCGAGTAGCACCCCACTCAACGAGCCGAGCACCAGCTAGGTTCGTGACCATCGCCATTCCTTTAGTGTTTTCTGTTAGTTTGACACCTCTTCATCTCTCAGCGGCAACTCGCCCATTCGTTGTATGATTCACTCTTTCTGCTGTTCTGTTAACATCTTAGGAGCTCATCCTTCTCTCATCTTTACTGCCGAACGGACGCAGTGAGTCGAGAGACCGCGACTGGGTGTCCCTCTACTCCCTCGTTCCCACTCTATTTCTCCCTTCTTTCTGGCGCAAGTGTATTGCTTGGTCTTCCCCGTTGTAGAGTCTTCTCCTTTCATCTTATCGCTGCTGACACCGCGCACGCGATTGGCTCACGTCAACCTTCTTGCTTCATTATCTGTGAGATTGGCTCCCTCACTCTAGTTCTTGTGTTCTGTGGACGCAGGGCATGAAGAAGAGTAAACTCCCGCCACAGTTCTCTATCTTATGTACTTGTAATTTCTTCGCTTTCGTGTCATTCGTTGACTGTCTTTGCCAGAACTCATCTTTTGCTTCGCTCCTTAACAGGTTTTTGACTCGGCAGCATTGCTATTGATCCATTCACACAACAAAAAAAAGATAATATTTCTTCCTTCTTCATTTGGTCTAGACGCCTCCCCAACCTTTTACCTGCTGGCGAATGTAGTCCGCTGCGCGATGCGCTCGCTACTCTCCCATCTATTCATACAGCTCGCCTGCATTCACAGCTGCATCGCATTCTATCGTCTCTCCTAAACTAGTAGCACTAACTCCCTCTCTAGGTATCCTAGAGCTCTCTCTATTTTATAGTATCGCCGTTGTTGTCTTCATCTATCTCTTGCACGTTGTCCTTCATCGACGGAAACGAAACCAACGCACACATGTATGTACTGATACATACATGTGTGCGTATAAATGTGTGCGGATAGCTCTGTTGGCAAGGGGCCTGCCTCGTGGAGCATAACTCCTGAGATTACGGGTGAAGCGGTGAAGATCCTGACGGATCCGCATGTGCTACCATACTTATTGTTGGAGCTATCTACTCTCCTCACGTCTCTCGTTCTCACTTGCAGCAGGTCTTAGCGTTCGCTTCGTAAGGGCAACCAACTAGCTGAATCACCGTAGTAGGTAGCGGAGAGAGATGAGTGGGAGGCTGCCATGTCCACGCACAGGCTCATCTACACAGCGACGTGTACCGGCTGATGAAGTCGCTGCAGAAGGAGGTGTGCACGAGGAGAAGCTGGAGGACACACGACTCTGGCCCCTGCACCTCAAGAACAACAAGGCCGGAGCGATGACGGATTACCTTTCCGTGTTCGACTCCGCCCCTTCCCCCCATGGTTCACCGCGACATCGCAAGGACCATGGCCCGTTTCTGGCCGTCCCTCCACATCGAGTACCGCACGTGCGAGAAACAGGTCTGGGGAAGTGAGGACTGCGGCGTCTTCACGCTCGCGTCTTTGTTTTCCGTCTTCTTAGACGTAGTGGTGGAAAAGGCCAGCACCCTACCGTCTCGGATGCGTCCCTTCCTCGCGACACACGCGACGGCCATTGCGGACCCGCAGACTTTCCTGCGGAACATCACGGCCCTTCTCAAAGGTGCCGAGGTCCACAGCGGCGGAGGAAAGCCGAAACGCCTCGCCGCTCCCGACACCACCAATACTACGGCAAGACGACGACAGGCCGAGGCCAAGAAGGCGACTCACGCCAAGAGGGTTACTCGGCCAGAGCCCGCTCTCCACCACGTTGCCACTCCTCCTCCTCATGCAACTGACAACAGTACTGCAACCACGGAGGAGGTAGCTGAGCACAGCGACAACGCTGGAGGAGAGGACACTTGGCTGAGCACCGAACTGACCCGACTCGACAGGCTGTACGCCAAGCAGGTCACGGTGTTTGGTCGCAATCCCACGCTGAGGAGCGTGTTCATTGCACAAGCCCTCCTGAGTGTGGCTGAGCGTTCACAACGCGCGCTCGAGCTGGCCAACGTGACCNCTCCTCCTCCTCATGCAACTGACAACAGTACTGCAACCACGGAGGAGGTAGCTGAGCACAGCGACAACGCTGGAGGGGAGGACACTTGGCTGAGTGCCGAACTCAGCAGACTCGACAGGCTGTACGCCAAACATGTCACGGTGTTTGGTCGCAATCCCACGCTGAGGAGCGTGTTCATTGCTCAAGCTCTTTTGAGCGTGGCTGAGCGATCACCACGCGCGCTTGAGCTGGCCAATGTGACCTCGCTCGCGGGTAAGCTTCGGCTGCCGGCAAAGACGCCGCTTGACGTTGTGGACGTGTTGTTTCTTTGCGGCGTTACTTGTGTGCCTTGCCTGGCGATTAACCATGGCGAAGCGAGTGTGCTCATGCCCGGTTTCCAGCATGCGCTCGCCCGACGCTTTGTTATCGTGTACAAGGCCAACGCCGCTGCCCCATCCCAACTCCCCTATGAGATCCACGACGAGCGCTTCCCGACGAGACGTTTTGTCTGCGGTGCGCGCTTTGTCCACTCGCCCCTTTCTTCCCACCACCGCCACGATGAGAAGAAGCCCGACGGTCATTTTGAGCTGACACGCAGCCGAAATGACGCTTTCGTCGGCCTCTACCTCCCCGATGATGGCGAGGAGCGCTCACGCACGGATTTTTCCTGGGTGATGTCGCGTCGCCGTCTGGGAGACGGGTCCTTTCTCCGTCTGTTGGACCGGCTCAACCGGGACGACGAACGAGGGCCCACAGTTGGCGCTGAGGATGACGGCGCAGTAGGTGACACCACCGCCGCCGACTTTTTACCTCCTGCACGCGACGACGCGGATGCAGCAACAGCACCAAGTGGGAG
>JASAOB010002534.1:0-20255 GCA_030849825.1 Herpetomonas tarakana | reverse complement strand
ATTGGAAGTACACACCACCCATACATCCCACACACACACTTGCCCACAGAAGGAAGAGGCAAGTGACAGGGTATCGGGGAAGGAGAGGAGGACGCGCGAAAGCCACCGATAGAGGAAGGATATGAAAGGATTATTTCTCCCCTTATTGCGCGATGCTGTGTGGCGTCTCACCTGCCATCCTTCGATGTCCCGGAATCTCCCCCTCCCCCTCCTCCTCCTTTGACACCATCACCGCGCACCGGATCCGCCTTCACTGTTAGTATCGAGTACACGCACGCACGCACACACACACACACACACACACGCAGGTTATTCTTTTGCTGCTTTGTGTTGGTTTTGATACAGCATCGTTCATAGCGACCGCAGTGCAATATGGCGAAGATGGGAAAGAGGGTGAGACCCTCCCTCCTCCCCTTCCTCGCCATGACGGCTCTCTTGCTGTTGTTGGCTCTGTCGGTTGTGATGGTGGCCACCAGCGCGCAGGACGAGGGGACTAGGGAACAGCAGAGCGGAGAGCAACACCAGCAGCACCAGCTCACTGACAACGGCAACCTCCACGATCGTTTGCTAGGTGGCGACGTGGATGGAGCTGAGGCGGCAGCCATCAGTGATGCGGACGGGGACGAGACCGGCGTGCACAGCTACCAACGGCAAGAGGAGCAGGAGCAGCATGTGGAGCCGACCAACGAGGTTGACGAGACGGAAGGGATCCAGCCCCCTGCTGCAGTTGTAGAGGCCGACACCGATACCTTGCCGGACGTGACACTTGAGGAGGGCGGCGTCTTCGATCCCCCTGCTCCCTCTGAGGCAACAGGGGAGGACGACAGCACCACACCCGACACCATCGCACCCGCCCAGAGGGAAGAGGAAGTGCAGGAAGAGACGGTCGCATTGCCCACAGACAGCACCGCAGCCGCCGCCACCGGCGAGGACGAGGTGTGGCCAGGTGAAGAGCCTCCGCCAGCACATGCCGACGATGCGCAGCAGCAGCAACAAGAGCAAGACAACGAAGAGGAGCGAGAGCGAGACCAGGGGGAGGAGCAACAGTGGCCGGAAAGCGAGGACGAGGAGGGCCACGATTCCATCGATGAGGATCACCCGGCCGAGCCGGACCCCGCGGCGCAGGTATCGCACGAGCAGCAGGAGGAGGAAGAGGAGTCCGCAGCCAATCCCCCCCTTCGGCCGTCTCCAGACGAAGGAGATAAGCCCGAGGTGGGCGACGAGGAACCCTTGCCGATGGACGCCAGCACCATCGACGTGGTGAGCGATGGCGGCGCCAATAATCTCGCCAACAACGAGGAGCTCCGTCATTTCCTCGCCTTCATCGAGAAGGCGGACAGGCCGGCGACCCGCGACGAGCTCTCCGAGTACTACTACCACGCGCTCGAGTCGCTCTACGTCAACCACAACATCTCCGAGTTCGCCGAGCGCGCCATCGCCGGCGTGGCGGAGTCCGGCCACAGCCGACTGCATTTTCTGCTCGGTGTCCTGTACGCGAACGGCCTCGGCGTCGTGCGAAGCGAGGCGAGGTCCCTCCTGCACTACACCTTCGCCGCCATTCAGGGCGTGCCCGAGGCACACGTGGCGCTTGGCTACCGTCACCGGCACGGCCTCGGCGTGCAGCAGGACTGCTCGGCCGCTGTCATGCACTTGCGCGAGGCGGCCGACGCTGTGGCTATGACACACAACGGGCGCCTCAACCCACGCCCGCTGGAGCAGCGCGCGCAGACGCTCTTTCACAGCGGCCCGGTCGACACCTTCTCCTTGACCGAGCGGGACCGCGCGCAGCGCGAGGCGACGGAGCGAGCCCGGCAGTTGGACGCGAACCGCTTTCGCATGGAGCAGGGGTTGCCCGAGGCGGCGCTGCGTCTCGGGATTGACTACCTGCACGGCACCATGGGCCTCCGCCGCGACACCCGCATGGCCGAGAAGTACCTCCTGCGCGCGGTGCGCATGCGCGAGGAGGCCGGCCGCGGCCCCATCGGCGACGCCTTCGCGTATCTTGGCCAGATCTACGCCATGGGCGACCCCGACGCCCGCCCCACGCCCATCCCCGTGGACATGGCGAAAGCAACGGAGTACTTCCGGCGTGGGGTGTCGGCCGGCTCCGGTCTCGCGCTGAATGGCCTTGGCTACCTGCACGTCGTGGGCTACCTGCAGCACGACGAGTCCCCCAGCGAGCGGCAGCGCAAGTTGGCGGAGAAGAAGGGGGCAGGAGAGTCCGGCAGTAGCAGCACCGACGCCGAGGCCGACCGCCGGCCTGACTTCAACACCGCCGCCTCCTACTTCTCCCGCGCCGTAATGCTAGACAAGAATGCCGAGGCGATGTACAACTTGGGCGTCCTGCACCTGCACGGACGTGGCGTGGCGGTGGACCGCGCGCGCGCCTACAGACTCTTCAGTGATGCCGCCAACGCCGGCAGCATGCTGTCCCTGTGGCAGCTGGGCTTGATGGCCGAGGCGGACGGGCAGTGCAACCGCGCCGTGCACTACTACGTGCTGGTCACGCGTTACGGCTCCTGGCACAACCACGGCGTGTCAGCGCACAGCAGCTCCCTCCCAACAGGGCCAGAGGAGAAGGATGGCGAGCGCGGTGGGAAGGAAGAGGTGGCGGAGGTGCACCGTAACGAAGACGCCGTGGACGCTGCGGACGGCGGCCATGCGGACAGTGACGAGCACCGTCGCCACGCCACTGCAGCGGCAGAGAAGTCGCATCGCGTGGCACGTCACCGTAGAACCCTTGCGGAGATGCAGAGGATCGTGGTGCAGAGAGCGATGGGGTACCACCAAGACAGCGGGAAGGAGGGAACTGCCACGCTCTTCTCGTTTCGTCGCTCTCCCACGGATGACGCCAGCGAACCCAGCGTGGCCCGCTTGGTGGAGCACCTGGCGCTGGCGGAGACGGGCAGCGTGTCGGCCGCGCGGGAGGCCGCCGTGCTCCTCGACGAGGACCTCTCCGTCGCCGACGAGGCCATGCCGGACGACACACTTGTGCTGAACGGCATCGTCGAGGCGGACCACCCCAGCTTCGCCCACGACAATCGGCTGCCGCCCCATGTGGTGGAGTCCGCGGCAGTGGACACCGTCGTGCTCCAGTGGCGCCTGCCGACGTCAGTGCTATTCCGTAAAAGGTACGGGGAGGAGGGGGGCGGCGAGAGAGAGAGAGAGAGGGAGGGCCCCGGCAGCCGCGACGGTGCCGTGTACGCCGTCCCTTGGCTCGTGTCGCAGCGGGAGGCGAAGCGGTTGCTGCTGCTCCGTTTGCTGCATTTGAGCGCCGCGGAGTCGACGCAGGCTTGTCTGCGGCTGGGCGACTTCTACTACTACGGGGAGTCCGCTCTGATGGGCAGCGACGCGGAGGTGGCGCTGCAGTACTACAAGCTTGCGACGCGAGGGAACAGCGCGCGGGCGTACTTCAACGTGGGTGTCATGCACCAGCTTGGCATCGGCGTCCCGGTCCTGCGGCAGGAGGAGGAGTTCGGGAGCAACGACCCTCGCTTCCGCGACCTGGAGCGGATGCGACGGAACAACAATGCGGCGGCGAGCAGGACGCTGCACAGTCCGCTGATGCAGGTGTGGGTGCCCGGCCTCACCCTCACGAGCGCCATCGCGCGCACGCAGCGGGCCCGTGCCGCGGAGGCCTCGCCCAACCACGTCCTCCACGCGGTGCTGCGCCTCCTGGAAAGCACGGTGCACAACAAGGCGCCGCCGTCTCGCGTGTGGCGGTACGAGGGCGGTGGTGGCGAGGCAGACCCCGCCGTGGACCTTGTCGCGGCCATAGCACCATCCGTCGACAGCCCGTCAGCCGAGCATGGCCATCACAGCAGCAGCAGCAGCAGCGGAGGCGGCCAGCACTCTGCTTTCCGCCGCCAGTACCACTACTTCTACGACCTGAACCTAGCCAAGCGCGCATTTGACGACTGTCTGCTGTACAGCCGCGGCACGGCGTACTTTGCCGTCCACATCGCTCTCGTCCTCCTCAATCTGCAGTGGTGGGCCCTGTACTACTTTGGGGATGTGTGCAAGGCCACCGTGCTGCGCGCTGCCGCGAAGCTGGCGGCCACCACCGCCACCGTCACCACCAACACCTCCCCAGTCGGCCAAGCGCTGAGGCTGGTGAACGCGCTGCTGGAGGGCGTCACGGCGGAGCTGCTGTTGCAGCTGTCGGGGGCGGCCAGCTCTCTCTTCTCAAGCGGGGCAGGCGGGGCAGACGGGACGGCAGGGCGACGGCCAACAACCGCCTCGTCCTCGACTCACGTCGGTCCGAAGGGAGTTTGGGACGGTTTCTGGTATGGTATGCGGCTGGGCTACACCGTGTCCGAGGTGGTTGTCCTCTACGGCGCCATTTTGGCTTTCGTGGTTGCGCTGGTGATGCATCATCATCTTGGCTAAGGGGAAGGGGCATGCGAGGAGTACACGCAGAGAGGTGAGTGGAGAAGAAAAAGGTAAGGTACAACAGCCCGTTCTTCTCTGTCTTTCCCGCCTCCCCTTCTCCCACCTTTACTGTTGGAGGGCTGCTGCTGCTGCTGCTTTGCCTCCATCGTCTTCCCATTCAAAGCTGTGTGTGCGTCTCTGCATCTCTCTCTGTGTGTACAGGGTCGCCGCTTCCGCCACCGGCGTCCCACCGCCGATAGTGTGTGTGTGCCACTCTGTATGACCTATCTTTGCATCCCCCTGGGCTCCAACCAATCTCCAAAGCAAAACCACCACCTCTACAAGGGAAGGCACGTACGAGAGAGAAGGAGAAGGGAAAGGGAGGAGGGATGGGGGGGGGGGTCCGCTACAGAGAGACCTCCCCGTTCAGACATGGGCCTTTAGATATACTCCCTTCATTCACCTCAAAGAGGAGCGTTGGGCCACACATCACCCCCTCAAATCCTCTCCCTCCCTCCCTCTCTCTCCCTCAGGTAGAAGCGAAACTAGGTACTATCGTTCCTTCCCCCCTCCACCGTAAATCATACGCGCTCTCCACTTCGCACACAAAACACACAAGACACACACCCACAAAGGTACCAAGGTACT
Source organism: Herpetomonas tarakana (assembly GCA_030849825.1). NCBI lineage: Eukaryota > Euglenozoa > Kinetoplastea > Trypanosomatida > Trypanosomatidae > Herpetomonas > Herpetomonas tarakana. The sequence goes on along the minus strand of JASAOB010002534.1, from coordinate 15,236 downwards.
CAAAGCAAACCAACCGTAGCGGAACAACTCATATCACACTACTTCTTCTTCGTTAGTACGTAGACAACATATCTTCTCGTTCTCTCTCTCTTCTTGTCTCTCCGTCTTGCTGTTGTCGTGGTCCTCCCTCCTCCCTCCCATTACCCATTTCCCATTGTTTTGTTTCAAAGAGGAACCTCTCTTCACGGCTTCTTCTTCTTGTCGCTGTCGCACATATTAGAAGTCTCCGTGCTTGTCTCTCCCCCCCCCCTCTCCCTTACACCCACTTACGTGCATTCTCCGTCTTCCACCTAATTCTACCGTTCTCTCCCCCTCCCCCTCCTCTGTCTCGCCAAAGGCGTGTCTGCAGCAAGTAAAGTCCCCTCCGTGCTCTGTTCTTTCCTAGCTATTTTTCCCTCCCCTCCCCTCCCCCTCCCCCACTCTCCCCTTACCTTCGTAAGGCTCTCTCCCCTTCTTCTTGTCAGGAAGGCTACTCTCCCACCCAGAGGTGAGCGAATAGAGCCCCCCCCCCTTTTCTCTCCCCACTACTACTATAGGTGTGTCCCAAGGCAACTTCACTTCTTGTCATGCTCCGCTTCTCCACACGCCTTTTGTGCGCTGCGGCCAGCGCGGCCGTGCAGCGTGATGTAGAGGAGTTTGACGTGGTGATTGTCGGAGGTGGCCCGGCCGGGCTGGCCGCCGCCATCCGTCTCAAGCAACTTGCCGGTGACAAGAAGGATGACTACCGCATCGGGGTCATAGAGAAGGGCAGCGAGATCGGTGCGCACACTCTCTCCGGTGCCTGCCTGGAGCCGCACAGCATGAACGAGCTGCTGCCTGGGTGGCTGGAGCGGGACGACCTGCCCACACTGACGCCAGTCAAGGAGGACAGGTTCTACTTCCTACCCGACCAGCACCGCTCCATCAAGACACCGTATCTGCCGCCCACGCTGCACAACGATGGCAACTACATCACATCGATCGGCTCAATCTGCAAGTGGCTCGGCGAGCGCGCTGAGGAGCTTGGGGTGGAGGTGTACCCCGGCTTCGCCGCTGCTGACATCGTCGTAAACGACAAGGGCGTCCTGGAGGGAGTGCAGCTCAACGACATGGGTGTCAACAAAAAGGGCGAGAGGACGGAGCAGTACGAGCCGGGCATGCTCTTCAAGGCGAAGCAGACCATCTTCGCCGAGGGCTGCCGCGGCTCGTGCACCGGCAAGGTGGAGAAGCGCTTCAACCTGCGCGAGCCCGGCAATGTGCAGACCTACGGCCTGGGCATCAAGGAGGTCTGGGAGGTCCCGAAGGAGATGCACCACCCCGGGCTCGTCCTCCACACCGTGGGCTGGCCCACCTCGGACAAGGGGCACAAGAACACGTACGGCGGCGCCTTCCTCTACCACTACGGCGACGGCCTCGTCTCCTGCGGCTACGTCGTTGGCCTGGATTACACCAACCCATACTGCCGCCCATACATGGAGATGCAGAAGTGGAAGACGCACGACGTGGTGCGCAGCAACCTTGAGGGCGGCCGCCCCATCCTGTACGGCGCGCGAGCGCTTGTCGAGGGCGGCTACGCGGCTCTGCCCCAGCTGTACTTCCCCGGCGGCGTGCTCGTCGGCGACTGCGCGGGTTTCCTGAACCTGCCCAAGATCAAGGGCACGCACACCGCGATGAAGAGCGGGACGCTCGCCGCAGAGGCCATCTTTGATGAGGCCTTTGGAGGCGGCAAGGAGAAGAAGGATGGCGTGGCGTGCAAGTCGTACCGGGATCGCTTCGAGTCCAGCTGGCTGGGGAAGGAGCTGTACAAGGTGCGCAATGTGCGCCAGAACTTCCACACCAACTTCCTCTGGGGTTGCCTGTACACGGGCATCACCACCACCATCACGCACGGACTGGAGCCGTGGACGCTCAAGCACACGCACAAGGACTGCGACTCCCTGAAGCCGATCGCGGAGTGCGAACCCATTGAGTACCCCAAGCCCGACGGCAAGCTTACCTTTGACCTGCTGACGAACCACAGCCGCAGCGGCACGGCCCACAACGCAGACCAGCCGGTCCACCTGCGGCTGAAGAAGCAGGGCGTTGCCGAGGACGTCAATCTGAAGGTGTACGGCGGGCCAGAGGCCAAGTACTGCCCCGCTGGCGTCTACGAGTTCGTGGACGGCAAGCTCGTCATTAATGCGCAGAACTGTCTGCACTGCAAGACGTGCGACATCAAGGATCCGACGCAGAACATTGACTGGAACGTTCCCGAGGGCGGCGGCGGTCCCAACTACCAGGCTCAGATGTAAGGCAGACGTAGAGGCATTGACTCCTCCCCCTCCTCCCCTCCCACTTGTCCGGAGGGAAGGAGAGAGTGTGTGTGTGGGGGGGGGGGGGGAGGCACAGGAAGTGAGGGGAGGCAGAGGCGGGAAGACGCAGGAGGGGAAGGGAGGGGGAAAGGCATAGCCGCACTGTCAGTTATCCACCTCTTCGCTACTCTTCCTATCTTCCGCGACCTTCTGTATCTCCGTCATGGCATCCATTCCTTCTTGTTGCGCCTGCTCATCTTTGTGTGCTCTATGGAGGACGTTCCCCATCTCATCTCCACTCTCCCCCACCACCTTCTCTCGTGATTGTCGTTCTAAGCGGGGCAACCCAGCAGACAAGGCACGAGGAGGCGAGTCCGTTTGCGTTTTGTGGACTGGTGCACGCTCGTGCGTGCGCTATGCTCAGCGGCACTCGCCCGATCTCCCTTCCCTCCCCCTCCTCTTCTCTCTCTTTCTCGTTGCGTGCTTTGATGGCCTCTTCATATCCCTCTGCCTTCAGCGGGATCCTGTTCCTCTCCATGGCTATACATGGATATGCTGCTGTCTTTGCGTTTTTTACCCCCTCCCTCCCCGCCCATTTCCTTCCCTTCCCCCTTCTTCCGTTATATATATTGCTAGCGAATGTAACTTGGGCTCTTACCTCCTTTTGTCCTTTGCGTTACCTTTTCCCCGCTCTCACCACCGGCACCCCGCATCATCCCGATCACCACCATCGCTGCCGTCATTGCCGCTACTTCTTCTCTTCTCTGTTAGCGAGGACCCACTCAAAGAAAAATACTCGTTCCCTCGCTCCCTCGCTCGCTGCTTTCCTCTTTCCTTTCCCCTGCTTCTCTCACTTTTTCCCCTACCCCCCCACACCCCATCACAACAGCATCGGTAACGTGCGCGCGTCAACAGCCGCGGCCGTACACGGATGGATCGGCAGACTATCCCAGCAAAACAAACAAACAAGCAATGAGGAGGAGGGAAGATGTCCGTTGGCGTGTACGTCAAGTGTGCTGGAAAGTGAAAGGGAAGGGAGAGAAGAGGAGCAAGGCAAGAGGCAGACAATGTGCCGTTTGGCGCGTGTGTGCGTATGCAGAAGCCGAGACGATGGACCCAACGCCACCGTTCCCCCCCCCCCCCCCCCCTCACCCCCCCTTCCTCTGTATCTCAATCTATCCCCTCCACCTTCCCATCTCCTTCCCTCTCTGTCTGCTGCCTACACTTTCTCTTCTCCTCCGACTTTACTCTCGTCTTCCACATGCACACGGAGCCATCTGTGTGGCTATAACACCTCCCCTGCAGGTCCCTATCACTCCGCAAAGGTTCCAACACGCAAGGCCCGAGAGAGGAAAAGGCAAGACGATGTCGGCCCTCAACTGCTTCTTTGGGGTGGAGCTGAAGCCCGACGGGATGCCCTTCAACCCGGTCATCCCTCCCCAGTCTTCTCTCGTCATCACACAGTGCGCCGTCACGTCAGCGGTGCCCACGCCGGCGGCGGTGGATGCCACCACCGCCGCCACAACGACGACGACGGCTGGTGAGGGGGACCATGCGGCAACGAGCGCCGCCCTGCCGTCCACCTACAGCGCCGTCACGCTTTATGTGCAGAGCAGCGAGGTGCCCTCGCGCCTGGCCGTCTGCACCCTCAGCCCGGGCCAGCAGCTCTACTTCTGCCCCCTGCAGCTCATCTTCGGAAAGCAAGTAACCTTCACGCTGGTGCCGCAGCACAAACCGCTCCGTGCGGGGGCACCGGTCGCGTACCCTAGCGTCCACCTGACCGGCTACTACGAGAAGGAGGAGGACGAGATGGATGGAGAGTCGGACGACGAGGAAGCCGGCGCCTACCTCGGCGCACAGGATAGTGAGGACAGTCGCGAGAATGGCGACCACGCCGAAGACGATGGGGAGCTGCACAGTCACCACCGCCGACGCGGACGGCAGCAACAACAGCAGCACCAGCAGCACCAGCAGCAGCAGCGTCCGCCCACCCGTCCTGGCGGGCGGCGCGCAGCGAAGCACTAACAGAAGAGAGAGAGAGACGAGGGCCTACGGCAGGAGCCGCCGCATCTAGGGCTGTTGAAGCGCTCTCTCCTTCCTTCTCCAGAGCGAGAGAAGGGGAAGGGGGAGGGAGTGCACTGGTATCACGACTAAGCAAACTTCTCCATAGCAGTAAACGAGAGTATCATAAAGTATCATGGAGAGAGGAGAGAACGGAGGGGAAGGACGAATCGAGAGAGAGAGGGGGCGGGGTGCAGCACAGTCTTCAGCTGAAGCCCCCCTCTATCTCGAGGTGCGCGAGGTCGAGCACGCACAGAACGAACAGCTTGATATGTGGTGCCGCAAGGGCAGAGCCAGCCGTTTTGCTTCGCTCACTCTCTCCTATCCTCTCCCCGAAGTGCATCCTTTGATAGCATCAAGAAGACATCCACGTACCTCCCCCTCTCCCACACAGACACATGGTGAAGGGCGTCTTGGCGGCGCTCGACATTCCCTCTGTGCGGCGGGAGCTCCACGGCAGTGGTAGCAGCTACAACGGGAGAGCACGGGCAATCACTATTGAGCGGCGCAGTGTTCCGCTGCCCTACCCCGTTGGGCTGGCGACGCTTCAGGTCAATGGGGTGCACCTGCGGCTGGTGCCCAACAAACGCGCAGGGACGGATGGCGGTAGTAGCGAGGGCAAGGGCACAAGGCAAAGCGGCAAGGCGGTGGGTGGAGAGGAGGATGCGGTGCGGGTCAATGTGGTCGTGAAGGTGCAGGTGAGGGGCGACCTGGGCGACAGCCCCACTCAGGAGTTCATCGTCGCCGTCGTCCCGCTAAAGTACGGCGCGTGTGACTCGAACCCGAACAGCGGGGGCCAACTCTCCCCCCTCCGCCAACGCGGCGACACGAGCGGTACCTCCGTCTCCCCCCACCGCCACCAGCGGCAGCAACAAAAGCAGCAGACCGCCGCCAAAGATGCAGCAGAGGCGGTCCATGACAAGTTTCTGAGCAGCACTGGACACTTACCCTTTGACAAGCGTAAGCTGAACGCGATGCGGCGCGCGCAGGAGCAGGAGCGAGAGCAGCTCGCCGCTCATTCTGCCGTCCGTGGTGGTGCTCGCGGGCGGACGACCGTGGATGACTTGCAAGGCGAGGGCGGTGCGGGCATTGGCGCGCCGGCATCGCCCCCTTCACGCCCGTGGCTGTCGGCAGCGGTCGGCACGGAGGCTTTCGCCTCACTGGACCTTCGTGTGCAGATGGAGCACGTGCGTGTGGTCGTGGAGCTCCACCCCATGGTCGAGCGCGTCAAGCGGCCCAGGCAGGACACCCAACAGCAGCAGCAGCAGCAGCAGCAGCAGCACAGAGGGCGGCATAGCGGTCCGATGCAGGCGCCGTCGCTGGACTGCGGCTTGGAGGTCAGCGTCGTTGGAACAGTGTCGTTGCTGGCGTAAGTGTGAGAAGGAGGAGGAATGAGGAAGGAGAGCTTCTCCCCCATCCCCCTCTCTCTCTCTCTCTCTCTACTTCATCTTGTCCCCCCCCCCGCCTCTGGGAGCATCCTTCCTTTCATTTAAGAGAGTTGTTTGGCGAGTACGATTAACGCAGGGTAGTGGTGGAGGGGGAAGGACCATGGACAACAGGGACCACCATCACAACAATAAGAGAGCAGCAACAGCGACAGGGAGCGATGGGAGAGGGAGGGGGAAATGCGTGTGTGTGTATGGGTGTGTGGTCCGTTTCTTCACGCCCCCCCCCTTCTGCTTGATGCTGCATGGTATGGGGACGGGCTTTGTGTGTCTGATGATGGAAGGAGGGAGGTGTGGGGAAGGATCACCCGCTGCTATGACTATTTCGGACACCTCCTCTCTCTTCCCTTTCTCTGTCTAGACTGTCAAGCTCAACAAGTACATTCCCTCACCACACTCGTCTACCCCCCCCCCCATTCTTTCTCTCAAACATTCGCCAGTGTGATGGCGGCACCCGTGAGCCGCACACACGTGGTGGATCTTGGCTCCCTGCCCAGGGAGCAGGTGATCGAGATCGCCAAGAAGCAGGCGAGACAGATCCGCCTCAAGAACCAGCGCATATCAGCCCTCATGGGCCTTATCGAATTCGTCACGGATGGCGCGCTGACAAAGGACATGATCGAGGAAAGTATCTCTGCCGAGGCCGCCGCCACTGAACGGTCCCTTGTCCAGCAGAGGGGAGACCACAGCAGCAACGACAGGAAAGGCAGCAGCCCTGCACATGGCGGGGGGGACTTCAGCGGCATGGGGAGCACGGCGCCAGCGGCCTCGGCGGGCTACGCGGCGTCGCTTGCCTCCTACTTCGCCCAGGCACGCAGCTTCGGGTTCTTTGGGACCAACAGCGGCCGCGATGGAGGCGGCAGCACCAAAACCAACAACGACAACGATAGCGACAGCCTGGCAGAGGATCTGCAGGGAACCGTCGAGGAGGAGCGGCTTCAGTTCGTCACGCGCATCTCAGCACTGGAGGAGGAGGTGAGGGCGAAGGAGTCCGCCCTCAGCGCCAAAGTTCGTGAGCTGGCGGCAATGCAGGAGAAGATGAGCATATGGAAGAGGAAGGTGATGGACATGTCCGCAGCGGATCAGGCCAGAATTGACGCGCTGACGAGTGAGCTCCACATGCTGAAAGAAGGCGGCGGTGGCGGTGGCAGTGGCGGGCGGGATGGGGCGCCTTCCTCTGCCGTGCGCCACCCGTCGTCTCCCTTGCTGCCTCCCGGAAGCGGTGGCTCTTTGTCCGCCGCAGCACCACTTCTGCCCCTTGACAGCCAGCAGCCAACCGCGCCGCCCATGGAAGAACCTCCCGCCAGTGACGGTGTCGAGGCGGAGCTGGCATCGCTGCGTGCACAGGTACAGAAACTCACGGCCGACAACAACGCCATCGTCGCCACGCTGACGAAAGGGGAGGCTGATGCCTCGGCGGCAGTGGCTGTGGCGGTGGAGGCGAAGCTGGGTGTCTGGCGGAAGCGCTTTCGTGATGTGCTAGAGGAGTTGCAGAGGCAACACGAAGCACTGGAGAGCCAGCTCGCAGCAACACAAGCGGAGCTGGCGCGAAGCCACGCCGCAGCAGCTTCTGTAGAACAGGCAGCGCGGAGCACGACGGCGCAGCCCTCAAACGTCTTGGAAGCACTGTTTGGCACCAGCAGTGACGACCCGGCTCCGGTTGTTCCGCCTGCCTCCCTCGAAGCGCAAACTCACCTGAGCGACGACGACACCGCCACTTACAAAGCCAAACTGGCGGAGCTGCAAGACCACGTGAACCGCCTGACGGACGAGAACGCGCAGCTCCGCTTGAGTCTGCAGGCCCAGCGCGAGCAAACGCGTCCGGACACACCAAGTCACCGCCTCAGCGGCGAGAGCAATGCCTTGACGGCACAGGAAATGATGTCCACCCAACAGTGGGAAGCGGCACGTGCCGAGCTGACCGCGCTGAGGGAGCGGCTGGCGGCGTCCGAGTTGCGCGCGGGCGAGCTTGAGCAGAGCAGTGCGGACGCCGATGCACTGCGCGAGAAGCTGCGCGGGATGGAGGCGGAGGCCGTTGAGCAGCGTGAGGTGACGGGGCGTCTAGAGGCGGCCGCGAAGGAGCAGATGGAGCGTGCGGAGCTGCTGGAGTCCGAGCTGGCGCGGGTGAAGGAGGAGCTGTCTGCCGCTGCGGAGCGCGAGACGAGTGCTGCTGCCACTGCGAGCGTTGAGAAGCCGTGCGAGCAGTGTGTGGCGCTGCAGACAAAGCTCGCGGAGTGGAAGGCGAAGGCGAAGGACGTGATCGCGGAGGCGCAGGCGGCGCGCGAGGCGCTTGAGGGCGAGGTCACGACACTGCACACGACGCTTGCCGAGCGCGATGCGTTGCTAGAGACTCAGTCGACGGCTGTGGAGGCCGGCACTGCCGAGCTGACCGCGCTGAGGGAGCAGCTGGCGGCGTCCGAGTTGCGCGCGGGCGAGCTTGAGCGTGCTGTAGCTGGTGCTGGTGCTGGTGCTGCACAGGAGGGAGGCCCCCCGAGAGACAGCGAAGTCACTGCGGATGAGAGGGTCGACATGTTGGCAAGAAACCTCCTCATGATCGAGGCGCGTGTGACAGAGCTTAGCCAGGCCTTGTCTGAGTCGAAGGAGGAGAACTCGCGTTTGCACCACCGCAACGAGCGGCTACTTCACTTCAAGTCAGAGGTGATCGCCGAGCTGCGTCGAAGCGGCGTACTATGACATGTCTCCCCGTACCATTCTTTGATGGCTTCCCATGTTTCTTCTGCTTCATGTTTTTGTTCGCTCTTGCTCTCTTCTCCACCCACAGAGAGTCCCTCACGGGCTAGCAATGAGGACAAGATTGGCAGGGAGTGGTTGTCGCAGGGGGGAGAGCGAGGATGAGGGAGTGATGGGCATGATGGAGGCCTGTCAGGTGTCTGTCTCGCATCCACTTGGGTGTGCATGTCTTCTCTCTCCATTCTTCCTCCTTCCTCTCTCCGCTTGTGGTCTTGTAAAGCAGTGGAGAGACATCATTGAGTTACCTTGTATGCCAGCGACAACACGCACTCACACATACCGCACGCTTTCATCCCCCCCCCCTCCCATAGCCGAATGCCATCCCACGCGCCGACGCCAGTTTCCTCTCCACCGCATGAGGATGCATACCCACTGGTCACGGCACGGCCCGCGTCACCACTCACGAAGACGACAACAAGAAGGCAGCAGCTCCTCGTCCTCGTGTGCACGCGCGGCTTTATTAGCCCTCAGCCACCTCTCGGTCCACCTGCCGCGTTTGGTGACTATCCAGCAGACAGCGGAAGCAGGGAGGAGTGCAGGCCCTCGTCACTGGCGCTAGTTGCGGCCTCCCCCACGCTCCGCGCTGCCTTGCAGACCGTACCACCTGCCAGGATGACCAGCCTGGGCAACAGCACAACTTCCTACGTGTCCCACGCACCGGTGCCCCCACGTGAGGTGACTGTGAGCCACGCTCGAGAGGACGCCGCGGCCGAGTGGTGCAGCAGACTCCTGGACGGGGCGGCGGGGCGGGGGCAGGACAGCAGAGGCCCGTTCGGCTACCCGTCGTACTTTTCACAACGGGTTCTGCCTTCGCACCCGGGCCCGCGCGCGCTGCGGGTGCGTCACATGGAGGCTGTGAGAGACAGCGGTCTCCCCTTCCTCGCTAGGTCTACCGTCGAGTCCGCACCTCCTACCTCCTCGTCGTCGTCGACGCCCCGGGTGCAGCCGCCGCCGTCATCGCAGCAAGAGCAGCTGCAGCGTCCCTGCAACGCTGTAAGCCGTCCCGCTATCCAGTCCGAGCTTCGCGCGCTCGCGCAGCTGAGGCAGAGCGGGATCCGTGTGGGCCACGTGACGGCGGTCGTGGAGCCACTCATGGCACGGGACGGGCAGACACCTGGCCTTGGCTACGGCAGCTGCAGCGGTAGTGCGGAAGAGGACTGCCTTCACCTTTTCGTGGACGGGGATGGGCTGGGGAGCGACAGCGAGGTGCCGGTGAGCTTCGCCCACTCCTTGTGGTGGTGGCTCCGCGGTAAGGGCGGGTGCCCCGTTGGGTTGCCGCGCGGCGCCGGGCAGCCCCTTCACGGCGTGGCGCTTCATCTGTCTCATGTTTCCGTTGGCGTCGCAGGCCGACTCTGCCGCCAGGTGTGCGAGGGCGGCTTCCCCCTCACCCGCCTCCACATGCACGGGCTCCTCCCGGACGGCCCCATTGTGGACGCGCATGCCTACGACCCACAAGTGGGCGGGGTGTCCGCTCTATGGTCCCAGCTTCTTCCTGCTATGGTGCGCGACCTGGAGGAGCTTTTCCTGGACTCCGTCGCCGCGGCCGCTCTCCCGGACTGGCCATCCTCTCTCCTGCCCCACTGCCATGCGCTGCGGAGGCTCATTATCCTTGCGGTCCCCGGGGGGATCGGTGCCGCCGGCAGTGGTGCCGCGACAGCCCTCGCGGACGGCTACGACGTCTCCCCCGCGGATACGCCAGCGGGAGCCGCGCTGACACCCGGACTACTGCTCGACGGCAGTGGACAGAGCGGAGATGCCGTGTTGGAGGGCATCTCCGCTCTCGGAAGCGCAGCAGCATCGCCACGGACGACGACGGTGAGCAGGGAGGGGCCCTTCCGGGCCCTGTGCGGCCGAGCCAGCTGTCCGCGACTGGAGGAGCTTAGCCTGGAGAGCAGCCGTTTCCTCTCTCGAGCTTCCGTGCTGGCCAAGTGCAAGCTGCTCTGCTCCTTGAATCTGTCGTGGACCGATGTGACTGACGACGAGCTGGAGCAGCTGCTGCCCGTGCTGCCATTCTTGTCTGAGCTACACCTGGACTGGTGCTGCTACGTGCGGCACGCCGATCGCGCAATCTGCCTGCGGCCGAACAGTGGGAGCGTTGACCCGGCACTGCTCCACACACCGGGCAGCCATCATCGGGAGGGGTCGGGGGCGTGCCATGCGGCTGTCTCCGGCCTGCGCGTACTGAGTTTTAGCGGCATCACCGGCATGGATGACGACTCGCTAGCCGCCATTGTCGAGCACACGCGTGGGTCACTGCAGGAGATGAATGTGTACGGGTGCCGAGGCGTCACAAGCATCGCCCCCCTCGCACAGTGCACAGGACTGCAACACGTGACGTTACCGGACGGCTCCGTTCTCAACGCGGGCTCGCGCAGCGTCGCCGCATCCGGCTTGCACGGCCTCCTCGAGGTCGCCAGCGTGGTCGCGCCGTTCCTGGCGCGGCTGCAAGTCCATGCCAGCGCGGCTGGTGCGCGCGGCAGGAACGCCTTCACCACAACCCAATCCGGCCCTGAAGACAGCGTTGCCAGAAGGACGATGGCGGTGACGGCAGCTCCACCCCGCAGTCCAATGACCGGGCTGCTGCACGCACTCCCCTTCTTGGATGTGCTCGACCTCTCCACGTGCGGCTCGCAGCTCGAGCGGGCCTCCTTGCAGAGCCCATGCAGCTTCCCGGGCCGCGTGCTGAACGTGAGTGGGGGCGTGGTACGCACCGCTGCCACGTTGGAGGCGTTGCTGTCGCATGACACGGGGGAGGGGGCGAGGGAAGCGTCCGTGTCGAGGCCGGGCACGGCACGGGGGCGTCTATCGGCAACGCTGTCGTCTCCCTCACTGGACGCGGCACAACGGAGCCGAATCGAGCACCTCGCGCTGCGCAACACCTGTGTGCTGCCGATGCGTGTCGCGATTCCCATTATCGCCCTTCACTGCGCCGCCACTCTCTCCACCCTGGCCATCACCAACACGAACGCCGACAGCGCCTGCCTCCGGCTGATTGCACAGCAGCTGCCGGCGCTGGCGGTGCTGGACCTGAGCCACTGCCGAGCGGTGACAGATATCTCGCCCTTGCTGACCTCCCCCGTGCTGGAGAGGCTGATCTTGATGGATGGAGTCAGCACGCTGCATCGCCGCCTGCTGCTCTGGGATCGCGGCACCGGCGTCAAGGGGCTGCTGCCGATGATTGGCAAGCTGTGCCCGGAGTTTCGCACGCTGCGCTTGCGCAGCGCGGGCAACATGACGGACGCTGACCTGGGCCAGCTCTCCTCGCTCGGACGATGGGTGACCGAGGTGGATCTGCTGGGCGTGAAGTCGGTCGGTCCGCTTGCCGTTGCTGCCCTGTCCGATGCGCGGCGAACGGCGGCCCTGGCCTGTGGTTCACTGCACAAGGTGAACCTCAGTTGCACCGCCATTACCGACGCTGACTTGTCCGTCTTGGCAGCGGGAATGAGTAAGTGCGTACGGGAGCTGCGGCTGCACGGGTGCTTGCGGCTGGAGAACGTTGACAGCCTTTCCCACTGCTGCCGTCTGCGTGTGCTGAAGCTGAGCCATACAGCGGTCAAGGCCGACACGCTGTTCCGCACCCTGACGCGCCTGCCGTACCTCGTCGAGCTCGACATCCGGAACGTGGCGACCATCACCGACCTGTCCCCCCTTACCTTCTCCTTTCCCCCGGACGATCCGGAGGCGCTAGTGGCGGGAGCGGGGGCAGGACGGACAGCCGCCCGCCGATCTTCCTCCCTATCCTCGCATGCCTCCTCCTCATCCCTTACCAGCTGCGGCACCAGACACGACGACGTCTTGTCTGCTGTTGGGCTCGACAGGCCGACGCGCTCTGGCAGTGTGGACAGCCGACGCAGCCTTGACGGTGGCGGTGCCACGTCCGACGGCGAGGACGGAGACAGCGCGGGGGAGGGCGGCAGCGACATCTACGGCAGCAGCGCAGCATTGCGTATGCGGGCACCAGAGCACACGCCCGCTGCCTCCGTGTCCTGGGCGAACCCTGGCGTCTCGCAGATTGATCTTCAGCAGCTTGACCCACCAAGGCACCAGGCAGGCGAGGAGGGCGGCATCAGCGGCAGCCCCCACAGCCCCGCTGTGCAGCGGAGCAGTGAAACCCGAAAGTGGCCCATCGTGTCACCGCCGCCGGCCTCGCTGCCTGTGCCACCAGCCGCGCTTCCCCAGGTGTGGGCTGACGAGGATCCGGAGGGGGAGGAGGACGAGGGGAGGCCTCTGTGGCGGCAACCGCCCGCGTCCACGTCGCGGAGCAGCTCGGGTACCCCCTCCCTCTCCGCAACCAGCGACGGAAAGGGAAGGTGTAGGTCGGCCAAGGCAGCAGGTGCGCTACCGTTGGCCTGTGCCCCCGCAAAGTGCTGCGTTGCCAGCCGCCTGCAACGCGTTGTCTTTGCCAGCAACGACTCCTACCTGCTCTCGACAGCCTGTGTCTCTGAGGTGCGACCCGCTGCCTTGGCGGACGAGGCGCAGTCACGCAGGCAGACGCCGACCACGGTCTACCTGAAGGAGGGGATGCGAGGATTGGCTGCCCTGCTGTCCGTCATGTGCCCTGGACTGCAAAGCGTCGCGATGGAGCGGTTCGCCATCCACGGAAGGAAGCAGCCGCAGTCGCCTCGGTGCAGAGGTGCTAGCGACAGCAAGGAGGGTGGTGAGGCAGGCACGGCGGAAACCAAAGAGCAGCGCCGAGCAGCGCGGGCCGCACAGGATGAAGGTGTGCTCCTTGCGGAGTGGGCCGACATGTCAAGACTGCTTCCCGACGTGGCCGTGAGCGTTGGCGGACAGCCTCTGTGACACAACGCTGTCCCTTCCCTCTCTCCCTACTCGCACCCTTCTGGACTCCCCACACCTGTGGTGGCGTCACGGTGGATCTCCTCGCTCCTCGCTCCCTCCTCCCCGATATCACTTCCTCTCTCGCTCGTGTGTTACTCTTGTGTGCTCTCGTTTTGCTTTGGCCCCCATGTACACTACCCCCCCCCCCCGCACTTCGCAACTACCCTCTCCTGTCTCTTTCCCTTCTTGTCATACCGCTTCGCTCTCTTTGCCGTGTTCGCCGCGCACACGTGAGAGAGCAGCAGCACGGCAGCCTCCCCCCCCCCCCCCTCCTCCTTCCTTCCTGCTGGTGCTACTCCTCCTCACTCATCTTTTATACCCACCCTCCCATACAACTCCTCACCCAATAAACCTCCTGTGGCAGTCTATACCCCCCTCCGGCTCCTTACTCACTCCCATACACTCTCCTCTGCTAACTCCTATCTCTCTCGCTCTCTCTCTCTCCAACACTACCCCCCGTAGCAGTCGTTTCTACGGTGCTGTTGCGTGGATCTTGCTAAGATGTACATGCTCCTTTTTTGCTGTTATACTTCATTACCCCTCCCTCTCTCTCTCTATTTCTTCCTCTGCTCTTTACTGCTCTCCTCTCGCAAAGGTCACCGCGGGAGTGCCAGATGGGATTATTGGCATTCCCATCGCTCTGCTCCCCCCTCGCCGCCCCCCCCTCCCCCCTCCCTTTCCCTCTATCTCCCTTATTTCCTCATTATCCCTCTCTCTGTCCTCTCTCTCCGACATGTCCACGCATATCCATCTGCTTACTCCGCAATCCCCCCCCCCTCCCCTCATTTCCATCACATACACCCATATATCATATCTGCTTTGCTTCCTTCCAATGGACATGATAAGGTGATGCACACTGTGCAAGGCGAGTTCTGCTCCTTCCCTACTCCGGAAACAACCGAACTCACACACACACACGTCACAACGACAACAACTATCGGTAAAGCAGAACAAAGGGTGAGAGGATGGAGCAGGGGCAAGGCATGTGGCCCTAATCACCCCGTTTACTTTCATCCTCTTCTTCCTGTTTGCCTTTGTGTCGCGGCGGCAGCCTCTTCCAGGAAGGCTGATGTGCGCCGTGCCATCTCCACCTCCTCTCTCTCTCTCCATCCCTGCCTCCCACTTGTATCCCAACCATCCCCCCCCCCCGTTGCCGCTCGTGCCCTTTTGAGCCGCCTCGTTTCTTCTTCTGCTTCCCCCCTCACCAGTACCGACGCTTCCCTTCGGTCCCTCCATTTCGTTCGCTCTCCACACCTAGTTCACACACACTCTCTCTGTATCATCGTTCTTACACCGCTTCCCCCCCCCCCCTTCCCCTCTCCCATAAAGGACAGGTCTCCTTTCCGTTCCCTACTTCCGTCTCAACAACTCTACCCCGCTCCTCCCCCCCGACCCGGTCAACCAAAGTACTTTCCATCACCTCCTCTATCTCTCTCTTCTTTTTTGCCATCTCCTGACTCCAACACACACACACACACACACACACACCCTCAAGGCTCGCCTTTGCACCTCCCGGCTCTCCCTCTCTCTTCCATGGGCAACCCCAACAAGGCCAAGGCAGCCACCAATGTTACGATAACCTCAGGGGCGTCGAACCATGAGACCACGCACGGTGGTGGCGCTGTGCAAGTGTTCAGCGCGGCCGACCGCGCCGTGGGTGCCCACATGCAGATGCCGCTGGAGAACATCTTCGCCCGCGCCAGCGAGGCCATGCCGGACTACGAGCGCCTTGGTGGTGCCGCTGAGGTGGCCAAGGAGCTCGGCACGGACCTCCACGAGGGCATTCGCAGCGACACAGTGGAGCAGCGCCGCGAGGTGTTCGGCAAGAATACGCTGCCCGAGGACCCGCCGCTGACCTTCTGGCAGATCT